>JANAVB010044419.1:13641364-13696364 GCA_029216955.1 Iris pallida
CTTGCAAACGTGTTGCAATTGGGACAGAACGTTACAATAAAACTAGAGAGAGATGAGAAGAAGAACAATGCTGGGGTGTCAAAACACCGTTGCTCAAAGCAAGATTCGCCCCACACGATCTGCTTCCAGGAACCAGCAAGTTGAAGAACTTGTGGAACGCTCGAAGTCACCTCTGTTCTGACTCCTCGGATGGACTTGCAATGGCGGCAGCAACTCTCTCTCTCTCTCCTTTTCTGACTTCTATTTTTCGTAGTACTCACAAAGGAGGCCAGAAGAGAGTATTATAGAGAGGGGTGGAAACCCTAGCTGCCTCTTCAGTTATGGAAAGATTGAATCAAATCACAAAAGATAGCAACAAATTAATTCTAATCCCACAAAGATAGGAACTGAATTAATTCAAATCCCACAAATATAGTAACGAAATTAATTCAAATCCCACAAAGATAGGATCTGAATTAATCGCATAGATTTACCCTTTCCATAACCGATTTGAAATCTGCACAGTCAGCGTAGCCCTCCATGCGGCAGCGGCAGCAGCACCTGGCCGCATGGACCGCTTGGGCCGCATGGACCGCATGCCGCATGTGCCGCATGAGCCGCATGAACCGCATGAGCCGCATGGACCGCATGAGCCGCATGGACCGCATGGACCGCATGGACCGCATGAACCGCATGGCCGCATGAGCCGCATGAGGCCGCATATGAGCCGCATGCCGCATAAGACCGCATGGCCGCATATGAGCCGCATAAAGGCCGCATGACTGCTGACGTGCTAAGTGCAAAGTGCGCCAACAAAACGCCACATTACGCCTCATGAGCCCATGAGCCCGAGTCCGAGTCCGAGTCCGAGTCTGAGTCGCTAAGCCCCTTTGGGGCTTAGCTCCAAGTGGAATTAATCCAAGAGAATGACAAAAGCATTAATGCTTAATCCTTAGCCTTATTCTTACCTCCTAGTAAAATCACCCACATGGTTCCCTCCTTAGGGTCACCACCCCATGTGCATCTCTCAACAACACACCCAAGTATATATGTTGAGATAACTCATGGTGCTTTCCAATGTGGGACTAAAATTTTACAAGGCATGTTGAGAGCAAGCTCTCTCCATGTAAATAAAGCACCAACAATCCCCCACATCACAACATATATGTGTCCAGGGTTGAGCGTTCCCCACAGTAACTGTCCATTTTGCATTAGGATAGATGTCGCTGACGACTTGAATCTTCCCGCATGGGTTAAATAACAATGTGATACAAGAATGGACTACGCCTTGAATTCTGTACCTCAATTGTAATTCTTCCCACTCACAAAGTGTAGTTACGTGTGCTTCTGGCTGCACATTAAAGGCCCTGTGCCAGCCTGGTTTCAGTGTATAATTTTGGGCGTCTCCAAGTTTACCCTCAAGAGACGGCCTGATATCTCTTTTCATACACTATAGGTGAGTTCTTTATTAAAGAGGTATGGCATGAAGCCTTGCGCTTCCTTGCGGTGCTACGCCGCTATGACATGGCCTGAAGCCGAGGCATTACCCCTACCTGGGAACCTCATCGTAGTGTCATACTACTGTAGCATGAGGTCACAAGCCTCTTTGTAGTGCCAAACTACCCAGCATGAAGCCTAAGGCTTCCTTGCGGTGTTACGCCGCAACGACATGGCTTGCAATGCCGAGGCTTTACCCCTACCTGGGTACCTCATCGTGGTGTCGTGCCACTGTAACATGGGGCCATCCTCCCCTTTGTAGTACTGTCTACAACTCTTTAATTACGTCATACAGCATTAGGCTACCTGCCTATTTGCGGTGCTACGCCGCTATGACTTGGCTTGCAAAGCCGAGGCATTACCCCTACCTGGGAACCTCATGGTGGAGTCATCCCACTGTAGCATGGAGTTTCACTCCTTGTAGTGCTGCTCTACCGTGCTTCCTGTAAAGCACACCAGACATTCACTCTGCCTGAGAACTCATTAAGGCGTTTAAGCCAACCTTCCACAGGATTTGTTTTTTCGCAGAAAAATACATAGTAGACAACAGTGGTTATGGGTCCGTATCCCTTCCATGTTCCAGAGAACAAGTACCCACTGTTACCTGATAGTTTCCCAGTCAGTGATCCTCCTTTGAACCAAAAGTTAGATGCCTAGTAGATTTCTCTTTGAACTAATAGCATAAAACTTTATGGTAGGATTACAAAGACACACTATCAGAATGCCTTCAAGCCCATTTTACAAGCTGTGTCATCGACCAACTGGCGCTTGAGGCCCTTTGTGAACGGATCTGCCAGGTTCTCCTGACTCCGAACATCAACCACTGCAATTACACCTCTTTTGATAAGATCGTGTACTGCCCTATGCTTCAACCGCACAGTCCTCTTCTTCCCGTTGAAGAGGTCATTTGATGCCACCGGCAGCCGTCGCCTGGTTGTCACAGTATATCGGTATCGCCGGTATCTGAGCCCCAACCACTGGAAGATCATACATGAGCTCCCGAAGCCATTCTGCTTCATCTGCTGCAGTTTCAAGTGCATAGAATTCAGATTCCATGGAGGAACGAGAGAGTATAGTCTGCTTCTTCGACTTCCACGATATAGCAGCTCCACCCAAGGAAAAGACATATCCACCTGTGGATCTCTCGCTTTCCACCTCTGAACACCAGCTAGCATCACTGAAGCCTTCCACTACTGTCGGATACCCGTTGTAGTGCAGTGCATATGTCTGAGTCTTCTTGAGATATCTCATTATTCGCTTCACAGCTTTCCAGTGCTCAACCCCTGGGTTGCTTGTGAACCGACTCAGCATTCCCACGGCGAAAGCTATGTCAGGCCTGTGGCAGTAGTTGCGTACATCAAACTTCCGATAACGCTAGAATACTCCAGCTGCCTGACGCTTTCCCTCGAGTTTGGCTTCAGCTTCTGATCACACCTGTATGGCGTATCGATCCCTGGAAGATCCTTATACCCATAGCGTGTGAGCATCTTCTCAATATAGTGAGATTGTGACAGCGCTACTCCAGTGTCTGTCCGGATGATCTTTATGCCCAAGATGACATCTGCATCCCCCAAGTCCTTCATACTGAACTTGGTTGAGAGGAACTTCTTTGTCTCTGTGACACAGCCTATATCCGTACCTAGGATTAGCATGTCGTCCACGTACAGACAAACGATGACTCCTCTTCTCAGCGAACTTTGTGTAAACACATTTGTCCGTCTCGCTGACTCTGTAGCCGTTTGACCTAATAACTTTGTCAAACTTCTCATGCCACATCTTGGGAGCTTGCTTCAAACCATATAATGATTTCACCAACTTGCAGACTTTGTCTTCAAGACCTCTGACGACAAATCCATCTGGCTGTTGCATGTAAATCTCTTCGGTCAGCTCTCCATTCAGGAATGCTGTCTTTACATCCATCTGATGTATCACCAACTTATGTATAGCTGCTAGAGCGATTAACATCCTGATGGTGGTCATCCGAGCTACTGGAGCGTACGTGTCGAAGTAGTCTATCCCCTGTTTCTGAAAAAATCCCTTGGCGACCAGCCTGGCCTTGAACTTGTCAATAGTTCCATCTGCCTTCATCTTCTTCTTGAAGATCCATTTACATCCAATAGGCTTTTCTCCTTCAGGTAGATCTACCAACACCCATGTGTTATTGGAGGTGATAGAGTCAAACTCGTCATTCACTGCCTCCTTCCAGAAGATAGCATCTCTGGTCTTCATCGCCTCATCATAGGTAAGCGGATCTGCTTCCACATGATAGGTGACAAAGTCATCTCCGAAATCTTTCGGTCTCCTCGCTCGCTTAGCTGACGGCTCGGCGAGTTCTGGTGCAAGAGTTGTTTCATCAACAACAGCTTCTTCTTGGACTACTAGCTCGTATGAGATTTCAGTCTCATTAGTACCTACATCATTTTCCGGAATGTCCGAAAGAACAATGTTTTTGTCTTTTGCGAACTTGTCTTCAAAGTATTCAGCATCGCGAGATTCGATATATGATTTGATTCAATATCAAGAAATCTCCAGCACACTCTTCTCGGCATACCCCAAGAAGATAGCCTTCGTAGTCCTTGTCCCCAGCTTCTGAATCTTCAGATCTGGAAGCTTCACATACGCCAGACACCCCCACACTCGAATGACATTCAAGTTGGGTCTGACTTTGAACCAGAGTTCTTGAGGAGTTACGTCCGAAGTTGCATATGGCACTCTATTCAGAATGAAAGTGGCCGTTAATGCAGCTTCTCCCCAGTAGCATTTTGGAAGACCTGCAGTGAGCAGCATAGAATTCATCATTTCTGTAATGTCCGGTTCTTCCTCTCTGCTACTCCGTTGGATTGAGGAGAATATGGAGCAGTAGTCTCGCATATGATTCCATGTTCTTTGCAGAACGATGCGAATTCATGAGACCTGTACTACCCACCTCGATCACTTCTCAGCCTCTTGAGTTGTTGTCCAGTCTGCCGTTCAGCCTCGGCCCTGAACTCTCTGAACTTCTCGAAAGCTTCGTTTTTGGACTTGAGCAAGTAGACGAACGCGTATTTTGAGAAGTCGTCGATGAAGGTTATGAAATACTTCATCCCGGCCTTCGTGGAGAAATATTTGAAGTCACAGATATCGGAGTGCACCAACTCCAGAAGATCTGTGCTTCTATTGACCCGATGAAAGGGTTTCCTTGTGATCTTCGTCTGAGCACACACCTCACACTTCTCCACCTTACTCCCACATTTGGAGATAAGTCCTAGACTAGACATTTTGTTAATTCTCTTACAAAGAACATGTCCTAGTCTATTATGCCACAACTCAAGAGAATAATCAGAAAATGCAACTGCATTAATGTCTTCAAACTGGTTAACAAGCTGAATTTTAAACATGCCTTCGGTTTGATAAGCCTTCCCGAAGTATGTTCCTTTCTTGGACATCACCATCTGACCAGCATTGATGTCCATCCTCAAGCCTGCGTTGCAGAGCAGGCTCCCAGAGATCAGGTTCTTGGCAATCGCCGGAACATGCTTCACACCTTGAAGCGTCAGAGTGTTCCCAGAAGTGAGTTTCAGTTCCACGGTCCCGATCCCCAGAACTTCAGCTTGGGCCTGGTTCGCCATGACAACCTTCTCAGATATCGGCTGGTACGTGACGAACCATTCCTTGCCTGAACAGACATGGCAAGTCGCACCAGTGTCTATCCACCAGTCAGAGTCAACCCCCACAGTTGTGACCTGTCCGATCATAGCAACAACGTTAGAAACCAATGAAACCTTATTAGGCTCACCTTTCTCTGATTGTTTAGGCTTAGATCTGCATTCACTCTTGTAGTGGCCTTTCTTGCCACAATTATAACAAGTCACATGGGACTTAGTCTTCTGTTGCTTGAAAGAAGGACCCTTCACTTTTAGATTAGCGAAGTCCTTCTTCTTGGGATGAGAAGCCGCCTGCTTCCCCTTGGAATCTCTCGTCTGCACAAGATTGGCTTTAGCCAACTGTTTGGACAGAGTGTCCACCTTCTGTTGAGAATGCATCTCGTCCTCAACATGGATCTCTTGAAGTAGATCTCCCAAGCTAATGTCTAGCTTCTTTCTGTGCATCCTTGCATAGAAGGTACTCCATCCAGCAGGAAGTTTTGAGACGATCCCTCCGACGACAAACTTGTCGGAAAGGGGCATCTCTTCGTCTTCCAGTTTCTGACGCAGCTTCAGAAATTCCTTCACCTGTGGCAGCATGGACTTTTCGTCCTCAAAGAGCAATTTGTGATATTTTTCAACCATAAACATTTTGCTCCTGTTCTTGTCTTCTTCATACAGATTTTCCACAGACTCCCATATGTCTCTGGCAAGTTCCTTCTTCGAGTAGGATTCTGCCAGGGAGTCCTCCATAGCATTCAGGATGATAAGCCTGCAGATGCTATTTTCCCTTCTCCATTTGGCCTGGAGTTTGGTAGCCGCGTTGATGGCGGCAGTAGATCCAGTGTCTGGAACAGAGGGTTCTTCCTCCAACAGAACATGATCAACATCTTTCAGTTGAAGAGTTAGGTATACCTTTCTCTTCCAGACTTGATAGTGCTCTCCATCGAACTTTTCTAACTTGCAGAAGTCCGATTGGAGGAGCGAAGCATTAATGTTTTCCATCTATACGGATCTTGCTTTGAGATTGTTAGTCCCGGGGCTTGATCAAAGATGGAAAAACAGATGCAATCGAGATCTGAGATGTCCCACAAAACTTTGCAGAGAGCAAACTCAAGATCTACGATGGTATAAAAAATCAAATAGCCAAATTACAATCTGAAGGAGGGAAAAAGAGAAGAGAAGATCTCTCGTTCTTCCTTGCAAACGTGTTGCAATTGGGACAGAACGAGTTACAATAAAACTAGAGAGAGATGAAAGAAGAACAATGCTGGGGTGTCAAAACACCGTTGCTCAAAGCAAGATTCGCCCCACACGATCTGCTTCCAGGAACCAGCAAGTTGAAGAACTTGTGGAACGCTCGAAGTCACCTCTGTTCTGACTCCTCGGATGGACTTGCAATGGCGGCAGCAACTCTCTCTCTCTTTCTCCTTTTCTGACTTCTATTTTTCGTAGTACTCACAAAGGAGGCCAGAAGAGAGTATTTATAGAGAGAGGGTGGAAACCCTAGCCGCCTCTTCAGTTATGGAAAGATTGAATCAAATCATAAAAAGATAGCAACGAATTAATTCTAATCCCACAAAGATAGGAACTGAATTAATTCAAATCCCACAAATATAGTAACAAAATTAATTCAAATCCCACAAAGATAGGATCTGAATTAATCGCATAGATTCACCCTTTCCATAACCGATTTGAAATCTGCACAGTCAGCGTAGCCCTCCATGCGGCAGCAGCAGCAGCAGCCTGGCCGCATGGACCGCTTGGGCCGTATGGACCGCATGTGCCGCATGAGCCGCATGAACCGCATGGACCGCATGAGCCGCATGGACCGCATGGACCGCATGGACCGCATGAACCGCATGGCCGCATGAGGCCGCATATGAGCCACATGCCGCATAAGACCGCATGGCCGCATATGAGCCGCATAAAGGCCGCATGACTGCTGACGTGCTAAGTGCAAAGTGCGCCAACAAAACGCCACATTACGCCTCATGAGCCCATGAGCCCGAGTCCGAGTCCGAGTCCGAGTCTGAGTCGCGAAGCCCCTTTGGGGCTTAGCTCCAAGTGGAATTAATCCAAGAGAATGACAAAAGCATTAATGCTTAATCCTTGGAGCCTTATTCTTACCTCCTAGTAAAATCACCCACATGGTTCCCTCCTTAGGGTCACCACCCCATGTGCATCTCTCAACAACACCCCAAGTATATATGTTGAGATAACTCATGGTGCTTTTCCAATGTGGGACTAAAATTTTACAAGGCATGTTGAGAGCAAGCTCTCTCCATGTAAATAAAGCACCAACAGTAACTTGGTGGATTCCTTGCCAAAACAGGTTCATATCAGTAGTGATATGCTCCGACATGGGAGGAGAAATAACTTAGCTTATTTGTTGTTAGCTCCTCAACAAAGAGCGCAATTGCCATGCTAGCTCGGCATGAAATCTAGTTGGAAGTAAGGAACCTTGGTCATTCATCGAGGCTTATACTTCGTCATATATACATTATGGGACTATTAGTCAACACACTCAGTCAACATGTTGGATACTAGGTCAAGGCGATGGAATCCCTCTACCAACATTGGTGGTGAAGGCTAAGTAGGGTCAGCCATATGAGCAACCTAGGTTTATACTCAGACGCTCTACTGTTGGTGCTATTTCCTACGCCTCCACAAGCTGTGAATTCTTCATAGTAACACGAGATTCCACTGCTTATTAAGGTTGCTTAGGACTTACTTGACTTGGTCTCTACGCTACCACTTAGGTGGCCAACCACTCCTTCCCTTACTTCTTCGTTTGACCTTGCTTCCTATATTGACTGTTGATGGAACTGTCTAAGTTCTTTCCTTTCCACCTCTCAAATGGAACATCAACTTGCTAACCGACTCAAGTGTAGCGGAAGTTTTCTTTCTGATGTTCGCACATCACCGAGCACTTTTCCCTACTCCTAACAAGTTGTTGGCATCAAAGCTTTACTAATAGAATATCAAGTAACTTCTCATCGTTCTTTTCAGGTAAAAAAGAAGAAGAAAATCAACGATTCCTCTCCCAACTTTTCGTTTTCCAACAACAATTACACATTCCCCGGCCTCGGATTACAATCGAAGTACCACTGCCCATACACATATATGTAGAACCTAGTTCTTCAATCATATCTGCACCAAATTATTCCTTTCAGAAGAAAATATTGCGAGGATCGATCCACCAACTATCTGAAATGTTGGCAAACAAGGCCATAGTAGTCACTACCTTTCCTGATCATCATGGCTTGTTTTTCCCTTTGGCCTTTTTTATGGGCACTAAAAACTCGAATTTATTGCAGGACCAACACTCTTTGTTTTTCAGGTCCTTTTGCACTCACTTTGTGCTTATTCTTCTTTTGAAACATATTCTTTTGTGCTGGAATCCGAAGTCAACGTTTGCTCTTGAAGCTTCATCCATTAAAGACTTAACAAAGATGGATTTCTACGGCAATGAAGCTTGTTCCTTCGGCCTATGTCTACCACATATGGCATAAAAGTCTTATTCTAAAAAGCATTATTGACTATATTCATAACCGTATTGGAGACCTTCAGCTCAAGGAAATGGAGAGTGGAGACCAAGTTAATATCCTCTCGCGCCTGGATATCATACCTAAATTCCAACGTAGTCAACGCAAATTAGGCTCTCCTAAATCTGGTTGGATGAAAGTTAACCCCTTACAGATGATAGTGCTGCTATTGGTGGACTATTCAGAGACGAGTTTGGGACTGCTTATAGTGCCTTTTCTTCTATATTTTTAACAGGATCCCATTTATCTCCTTGAGCTTCATTCTATTGAAAGGGCAATCAGATCTGCTATCAGCTTTGGTTTCTATAATCTCTGGGTGGAAAATAGACTCTCTTATAGATTCTCAAATCATCCATAACGAGTCTGAGTGCCCTACCTTTATATAACAAGGCATGCGAGGACCATTTTGAATTCTATTATCTACCACCTTTCCCACCTGCCTTCATGAATTGTTAGAGATAATAAGGCAAGCATAGTGATTGTTTGGAGAGAATCAAACTCAAAATGAGTGAGCGAAAAAATGGTTCGTGTTTTTATTCTGTGATTGCTCCGTCAAAGAGACATCGAATGACTTACACAAAGAGAACACAAATGAGGCGATTGAAGCGACGTGACCATTAGGGAGGTAATAGAAACTCTCAAACTCAAACAACACTCACACTTTTATAATAACTCTCACTGAAACTGACACCATTCGAAGCGGGGGCTGCCCTATTTATAGCCTGGCTGGGGAAGATTCCGTTTGGATATGTTTTGTGAATTTTTTTCTTCTTAAAACAGTTTTCTGAAACTAAATTATAAAGTTGTTTTTCGAGTGTAGAGTCTCTGAGTTTGCATTTAGTTACTTTCATCTGGAAAATAATTTTTCCAATTTTTTTTCAGATTGTGTTTGGTAAAAAAATTTAGATTGTGAAAAATAATTATGAATATATTTTGTCCATAATTTAATTTTTGTATCCAACTTTTGGTGTCCAGTATCTATGACACCATCTTGTCGTGTCCACATTAATGGTGCCAGGGCGAGGCTCTGCGGATTTTCGTCTCCAGCTATGACGAGGCTTTATTTCAGCTGCTGCCTTGTATCACCACCACCACCCTCGATTTTATAGTCCAGCCATAGCGAGCCGTCAGCCATGAATCTCTAGCACCACCCTTGCTGTGTCCAGCCATTGCGGTGTCGTCGAGTCCAGATTCCTACCACCTCTTCGAAGTGCTGTCGACAACTACGCCCGCCACCACCATCCTGACCATCTCGACGGAACCCCTCCCACCAGGATGCATCATCACGACACCATCTAACCGTCACCACAACCAGCAACTCCAGATCCAACCACATCTTCCCCTCGACCGAGTCTCCTCGGTACATGGCATGTGACCACCGGACCCCTAGATCGAACCCCACCTCGAGCACCCTGTGCATAGCTAAACCCTTACCTGACCGAAGCTGCCACCTCCGTCGTGGTCGGGGTAGCATTACTTCCTCAAAGCCGGCCACCGTGTCCGTCCCGAGCCCACCTACTTGGCCACCTCCCCGGCGGGTGGGGCTCGCAAATAGTATAAAAATAGTTTATGAAAACAACTTTCTGCTGCTTTCTGAAATGGGAGTTAAAAATCTCATTTCCAAATATTTTTTGAATGCATTTTCTCTGTCTGGACTGCCAAACAAGTTTTCTGGAGCAATTGATGTTTAAACTCAAAAAAGGGTTTTCTAAACCTAACCAAATAGGCCCTTATGCTCTAGATCTTAGAAGCCAGAAACTCCTAGAAGGTTAACAAATTTCAGTAAGAACCTTGATTCAGCGGTTCTTACTTGGGAGCTCGCTTCTCCAACGACGGAAGCTCGTTTCTCCGACGACGGAAGAACATTTATTCGACGACATGAGCGCTTCCCATAATATGACTATAATTTTAAAAGTGAACATAAATTTTGGGAAGAAAGTTAGAAGATGTTTAACGTATGATTATCAAAGTACCAAGAAACTAAAGATTATTTACCTTGACATCATAAAAATCAACATGCGAATGATCTCTCTGTAACTTTGAATTGAACTTAATAAATTCTAATAAATATTAAGATATTTATAAGTTTCGATAACAATAATTTTTTTTTTTGAAATCACACGCACACACACAATTGGGGGGCTCGAACCTTGCCGGCCCCTCCGGATGTCCGCTCTAATAACAATAATTAATAAACATATTTTTT
This sequence comes from Iris pallida, assembly GCA_029216955.1. NCBI lineage: Eukaryota > Viridiplantae > Streptophyta > Magnoliopsida > Asparagales > Iridaceae > Iris > Iris pallida. The sequence continues at coordinate 13,652,218 of JANAVB010044419.1, forward strand.
ATTAGCGCACGCTCCCATCACACTCCCATCTTTAGACTCTTCTAAGTAGTCGCGTTCCCCTGCTCCCGCTCCCGCTCCCGCCCCAGCTTTGTCCCCATTTTCGCTTCTGGCTTCTAAGCTCTAGATAAAGTCAATTATATACTTTTTGGGGAATTTTTAGCTTTATGTCCTATCAAATATCTTTGAAAGATACGAATCTCCCTGTTCATCATGTTCGACAAAAGTAGAGGAAAATGCTTTGATAATGCGATACTTGGTCAGAAGATCTGTTCTTATCACCACACCAGAAGTATTGATAATTTTATATGTCACTTCTGATATCAGCCAATCGATGATCTTGATGTGATGTGCCATATAGTATTCCTCTAGGGTAGCTTGTTTATGCAGATCAACCCTCTTGGTAAACTCTGTAAAGATTAACCTTTTCCTCTGTCTCATCAACGGTGTATTCCCACTTCCATCGTAATTTCTCATTCGCCATCCCTAGCCAAATGCAGTCCACTTCAATATTTGAAATATCTAGTGTAGCACAATGGCCATAACTTATCAGGTTCAAGATAGGCATTCTCTCCATTGTTGGACCAGGCCACCATGTTCTTCTGAACCATTCTAGAATGGGACATGGGTTGAAGCACTTATCAAATTTGATAGTCCATGTGTGGCTATATTCTTTGTTATCAAACCTTAGGAGTTTGAAGAATGCATTTTTGTAGTCAACTTAGGATATAGGCATTCGTTCCAAATCCTTTCGTGTGTTCATACTTATGCTGAACTCACTGCTACTTGGCAACCAAATCTCCCATGGGATGACCATCCTTATTATCAGCATAGTAGATAAGATCATTCCTTTTTCATTCATGTATCTATGCAGGTGGACTGGTCTAGTTCGAATCTCTTCAGCTCTTTCCCAAGGATATCTAGAACTTTCATTACTTGATTTATCTACACCGAGAGTGCTTTTGATGATCGTGGTTATAGGGAGTTTCAGAAATGAACATTCACAGCTAGTTAAGAAAAAACTTCCATCTATGAACGATCAATACAGATAGCCTGAATGGCAGTATTAGTCTCATAATCTTAACTTCCAGCTATATAAGGGAAGATAGGGAGAGAGATGGACATCAGAGAATTGAGTTGTTTCTTTCATTCCAGTTTTTCCTTACAGCTTTTACGATTTCCTTTATAGTATTGCTTTCTTCTATAATTTCGTTTGTATTTCCTTCAAATTACATATATGAAGCAAACCATAGTTTACATTTCCTAATTCTTTGTCCTTTTCTTCTTCGTTTACTGCAATTTCCTTCGAATTGATAGCGAACTTTGCTCGAGGTGCTGCCATAGCTGGACAGTTAGGTTGGGAACCAAACATGTTCAATTTTTTCATAAACTGGAAGTGAGTATATATTGTAAATGTTAAAGGCCTCAAAGTTTAAGAGTAGCTAAGTACACATTTGAGGGCAAGGGTTTCATAAAATGGAATCTTCATAACTATGGTACATTATGTATGTAGTGCCCCAACCCGCAAGATGCCTTATGATGGATGGTTGGTTGGATGAAGCCTTGTTGGACTTGGGATTATGCGAAGGATCGCTTGGAAGACTATGCGATCGTGGCGGGAATCGTCCTATGAATGTGAGTAGTGTTGAACCCTTCAAAGATCCTTTAGCTTCACGCTTAAAATAAGGATGAGTATGCTATGTTTCTAGTTGAGTTTGTTCAATAACGCCTTGCATGGAATTTGGAAAGATAATGAAAGATAATAATCACATTAACGTAAACTGTTGTGGCTAAGTGAATTGTATGCTTGTACGCTGTTGCGATGAATTACATGACAGTGAAGGCAAAGTCCCAAATACTTGGGCAGTGAGTATATCGAGCTTTGGCTCAATGAATAGATGGCAAAACAGATGTTAAGACCCAAGAACTGGGCAGTGAGTATGCTTGAATTGCATTCAAATGAATGAATGCTAAACATATGCTAAGTCCCAGGAACTGGGCGGTAAGTACATTGAGTTGGTTGGAAAGAGGTATATATCAAAGATGTGGCAAAGAGATTGGAAAACAACATTCTATTATCCTGTGCCGATGTAGAATGTTGGTTTCACTAAGACCCTGGATGGGCAGATGATAATGTGAGCATTGGCTCAAGGCAAGATGGCTAGATGGCAAGATGGATGAGAATGATGGTTTTGCTTAGTTTTCCTTATCATGCATTATATGTTTTCTTCTTAGATAAGTTGCATATAGTTGCATGGTCATGGACAACTTGTCGACAAGGTTTCGTTCCTCGAACGGTATTCCTGGGCCATGGAACCCGGTTCGTCCTAGGGGGAACAAGGATGGTGTCGATGTACTGACATCGGGATTGCAGGACTTGCAGTGGGGGCTTGCTACCGCCCACTGAAAGGACGCTGAAATCCCATGGTGTGAAGTAGTAGCACGGTGTTTCGGAAACCTCCCATGGATTCGCACCCCATTTGGAGTTAGCCGTTCACCAGAAGATGATCCAAGATGGCGTGTCGCCAGTGACCTTCATATAGATAGGTCAGGTGCTAATGATGTCTTATGCAGGCAGAGTAAGTTACTCAAATACAGGAAAGGATGTCGGCTGTTGGTAAGAATCACCTGAATGGTGATAATCATATTGAATCATGATATTGTTCCTAACAATGTCTTGTGCAGGCAGAGTAAGTATTATAAATGTACAGGGATGGCTACACGACCGTGGGTAAGAATCACCAAAGGGTGATAACTGCATACTTTAAATTATGTTGGCTATGAGATTTGCATGCTTTACTTCTTGTCGGCTATAACATGAAATTGACCCTAAGGCAACGAGAAAGACCATTGATAATAATGTTCTGTAACATGATTACTTAGTGTTGTCTTCTTAGGTGAGTTGGGCCAGCACCGCTCGCCAGTACATTGATGATGTACTGACCCACGTTGTGGGCAATATTACAGGTGTTTGCTTGGGGAAATCCTGTGAATCAGTGCTTGGCATCGATGAATCGGATGGGTGTGCAGAAGCTCTTCTTTCAAGACGATGTCTTCTGCTATACGGGACATAATGTATGGAACATGGAACTCATGTACCAGTGAGATTGTAGCCAATTGGCAAGTCATTGTAAAGAAGTCGGTATATTCATTTGTAGCCTAAAGGGCAAGTGTATACATTCAGTTGGCTACTCAAAGTCTTGTAAACAGTTGTAAACTCTGTATTCCCTGCGAGTCTTGTAAACAGTTATAAACTCTGTATTCTGCTGCAAGTCTTGTAATCCATTTTGATTATCAATAAAGAGATACATTTCTATATAAATTGTGTGACTTCAATTTATCTGCTTGGTTCCGCTGTGTTGTCGATGTTTTCTGAGAATTACCAGGAACTGTAATGGTTTTGCCTTGTACAAGTGCAATCTAGACTTGTACGGCATCACGCCCAGTGGCTTATTTTCGATCCTCCGGATCGGGGCGTGACATAATGGTATCAGAGCACGGCTTTACGTCCTTGGATTCCTATTCGATTTGTTTCGAATCAACGTTGCTACTAAGATGATTCTAAGCTGCTTCCGCGATGATTCAAAGATTGCTTCCGCGATTATTCAAAGTTGCTTCCGCGGTGAATCAAAGTTGCTTCCGCGAATACTCAAAGTTGCTTCCGCGATGAAATCAAAGTTGCCTCTATGATGATTCATAGTGCTTCTGCGATTGTTCTGTGTTGCTTCCAAACTATTCTAAGTTGTTCCCTTGACTGAAAGTCCGTTGATCATTCTAACCTCTCACTGGGTGTTCCATACAATAAGTCTAAATATGTGGGCTGTGATATGTGTGCTTTGTTGAATTTCTAAAAGATACCAAAAAGATAACAATGATGCGATGCTATAATAAGTTTGTGATATATGCTGGATGTCTTATGTGTGGGATTCTTTGGAGTCGATTGTTATGCAGCAATCGACAGTGGGTGATGGCATGGTATGTTGGAACAGAATGTGCATGAATTTCAGTGAATGGAATCGACAGAATCTTGAGTCGATATTTGTGGTCAGCATAACCACTGCAGGATGGATTCCATATTGGACGTTGGTTTGATGCGAAGGAATATGTGTTTGGAATGGCTTGAGCTCTGGGTGGTATATTACATATACCCTTGTCGTGATAAGATGTCCCTTGACCCTTGATGTGTCTATGATTTTGTGATTGCTTACCTATAAGGTAGTGGGTGGTATCGAATCGTAGCTGAGCTTACGATTGATACATGTTGGCTAGGCGTGTTCCTTGATTGTTAAGTTGGAGGACCGTTGTGATATTTTGATGTGTTCAGATGAACCATCGCTAGACCTTGTCGGTTAGCATTAAGTTGGGTAATAAGAGAATTGAGAATATGAAATGATGCCTTGGTTGGGAAAGAAAAGAATTTCAGATTCAGGCGAGTACTTGAATCAGTGGGTAGAAGGATTGTAGGCTTGGTAACGATAGTGTGGTGTTGCTATCGAAAGATTTTGCGGAATAACTATGGACCGAATATTGAACGATGTTGGAATTGAGTTAAAGAAATTGCATGTTGGATATCGATAGAACTGATGGTAATGTTAGACGCTTATCGGGATGTTGCGAATGATTTAGAAGATGCAGAGAGTTGCATCGACGACCGAAAAGTTAGAGAATGGACTTGAGGAATAGATGATCTTAGCACGTGGTGCAGTGTGCTTGAAGAAATTGATGTCCCGAATTAACATGATATGACCCTTGAATATTTGAGGCATAGAGAATGGTACTTGTCCCTTGATGCGAAAGGTAGATGTTCCTTACGAGAGTCGAATGGCTGGAACACAAATAAGTATCGAGGTGCAGCGATATGTAATAGACCCTGTCAATATGATGTTGTCGCTGGATAACAAGTTGGTGGAATATAGAATTGTTGGATTATGACTTAGCCGATGAGTTATGTCATGTCCACTTGACCGATATATGATGCGAGATGATTGGTGCTATAGAGATTGGATTGGTGCATGAATAGTAAATCTTCTTATGGAATCAGAAGGAGATGATACAAAACTAATATTGATGGTTAACGTGAATTGCTAAGAGATGTCCGTGTTGGTGTTAGAAAATTTATAAATGATGCCTCGGAAGAAATATGATTATAGTTGCCTGATTTTTTGTTGGTTAAAAGAGTACGGACCGTATCGATGATCTAAGAATGTGGGAAACGATTATGTTGCGAAGAGACCGTAGGAAGAGATCATAAGTGATAAACAATTGAGATAGCAATGTCGGATGATGACTCGAAATGGTTGACCCGATTGAATAGACAATTTGAGTACGATATGAGGATACAAGTTGGATCGAACAGATGCTATGTCTATGCAAATGGAAATTGAAAGTTGAATATTCTATTGAGGAGTCTTATATGATAGCTTCGAGATTGACCCATAGATTGTTGGATAGAATTGTCGGATAGATTTGGTCGGTTGCGGGTAAGTCTAGAATGAGACTTCGTTGGGTATGACTCGAGTATGAGTACGGGTAGAAAGACTTGACCCTAGATTGTTGGCTAGTTGCCTAGATTGTCGGTTTGTTGCCTAGATTGTTGGTTGCTTGCTTAAGTCTCAGATTGGTTGGCTATGTTCTTCAGTTGTCCGTGTTGGGTATAAGTTCATAAGATTGGGGTGGCGTCCCATGTCCCTAAGTTGGTCAGACCATAGAGTTGCCCTATGTTAGAATTGGTTGCCTCTAAGATAAAGATAAGTATGTCCCTGATAGCTACTCATCTCATATGGGTTAGCTGAATGTCTGGTTTAGCTTAGATTAGCTGACCGTAGAGACTTGATTGTATGCTAAGTTGACTATTGGAAAACCGTAGGATGTCCCTATTGGTGTTGCGTGAGTATAGTTGGAATGAATAAGATGTGTTGGAAGGTAGGCTTTGGGATGGAATAGATATTTAGGAAATTTTGATGTTATAATGTTGGATGGGATGACGGATCATGTTGATTTCGGAAATTGAGTTGCCTTGGTTGAAATGTTGGGAATTGTTAGAACTGGTTGGGTTGGTTGATTAATATTGAGCTGCAAAATTGTTGGTAGTGCTTTGAGATAGTTGGAATAATTTCATTGACCGGATCAAGATTGAGGATAAGTGTAATGACGGAATTGGATAGTGCATGTAGCCGAGATCGGCGAATGTGAATATGAATGACCCTCAGAATTAATGTTGCTGGAATATGATAGTTGCCTATGCGAGAGGATAAATATGATGGCTTGATCAATACGAGAAAATGTTGGAGTACAGCAAGAAATATTACTAGAGTGGGATGATGGTACAATTTGATGGATGAATCAGGATCGAGAGAATTTATGAGTTGCAAACAATGTGTATGGATGCGAACGATGATGAGTACAAGATTTGACCGATGAGAATCGGGGTATCGAAATAAAATGTTGCAATGGGATTTATCAACTTTGGTGGCTTGGATGACAATGAACTTGAAAGGAATACTTGATACATCTAAGTTTGAATATTTTGGAAATTTTGGATCGGTTGAGGAAAATTTCTCGAGTTGGAATTGGCAACATCTGTTGCGTTATTGGTTGGTCGGGATATTGAATAAACAAGTGGGATTATAAAGATGCTTGAAAAAGAATTACTGATGTTCGAAAAGGAAGGTACACCGTAGCTCGTTCGTTTTCTCTATCACTGAACTTGGCTGAAGTGCATGTATTTCGGGGACGCCTAAAATATGTGTATGATTCTGACTAAGTGGTATGCTGAATTCAAACGAAGCCACGGGAAGGATTATCATGTGCTAAGGATTTGCACGAGTGTCGGAGGAAAGATCAAAGATAGTAAACTATGTTGAATCAAATTGGGATGCTGTATCGAGATGGTACATTACTTGAAATCAATCGAGAGATTGCGGAGAAATATTAGATGGTGCAAAGTTGATCGTTGAGAAGTTTATGAAGAGTTGGTTAAATTTTGGGGATGAGTTTTGTTTTAAGTTTCGAGGACGAAACTTTTTCTGGGTGGTATATATTGTAGTGCCCCGACCCGCAAGATGCCTTATGATGGATGGTTGGTTCGATGAAGCCTTGTTGGACTTGGGATTATGCGAAGGATCGCTTGGAAGACTATGCGATCGTGGCGGGAATCGTCCTATGAATGTGAGTAGTGTTGAACCCTTCAAAGATCCTTTAGCTTCACGCTTAAAATAAGGATGAGTATGCTATGTTTCTAGTTGAGTTTGTTCAATAACGCCTTGCATGGAATTTGGAAAGATAATGAAAGATAATAATCACATTAACGTAAACTGTTGTGGCTAAGTGAATTGTATGCTTGTACGCTGTTGCGATGAATTACATGACAGGTGAAGGCAAAGTCCCAAATACTTGGGCAGTGAGTATATCGAGCTTTGGCTCAATGAATAGATGGCAAAACAGATGTTAAGACCCAAGAACTGGGCAGTGAGTATGCTTGAATTGCATTCAAATGAATGAATGCTAAACTATGCTAAGTCCCAGGAACTGGGCGGTAAGTACATTGAGTTGGTTGGAAAGAGGTATGATATCAAAGATGTGGCAAAGAGATTGGAAAACAACATTCTATTATCCTGTGCCGATGTAGAATGTTGGTTTCACTAAGACCCTGGATGGGCAGATGATAATGTGAGCATTGGCTCAAGGCAAGATGGCTAGATGGCAAGATGGATGAGAATGATGGTTTTGCTTAGTTTTCCTTATCATGCATTATATGTTTTCTTCTTAGATAAGTTGCATATAGTTGCATGGTCATGGACAACTTGTCGACAAGGTTTCGTTCCTCGAACGGTATTCCTGGGCCATGGAACCCGGTTCGTCCTAGGGGGAACAAGGATGGTGTCGATGTACTGACATCGGGATTGCAGGACTTGCAGTGGGGGCTTGCTACCGCCCACTGAAAGGACGCTGAAATCCCATGGTGCTGAAGTAGTAGCACGGTGTTTCGGAAACCTCCCATGGATTCGCACCCCATTTGGAGTTAGCCGTTCACCAGAAGATGATCCAAGATGGCGTGTCGCCAGTGACCTTCATATAGATAGGTCAGGTGCTAATGATGTCTTATGCAGGCAGAGTAAGTTATTACTCAAATACAGGAAAGGATGTCGGCTGTTGGTAAGAATCCCTGAATGGTGATAATCATATTGAATCATGATATTGTTCCTAACAATGTCTTGTGCAGGCAGAGTAAGTATTATAAATGTACAGGGATGGCTACACGACCGTGGGTAAGAATCACCAAAGGGTGATAACTGCATACTTTAAATTATGTTGGCTATGAGATTTGCATGCTTTACTTCTTGTCGGCTATAACATGAAATTGACCTAAGGCAACGAGAAAGACCATTGATAATAATGTTCTGTAACATGATTACTTAGTGTTGTCTTCTTAGGTGAGTTGGGCCAGCACCGCTCGCCAGTACATTGATGATGTACTGACCCACGTTGTGGGCAATATTACAGGTGTTTGCTTGGGGAAATCCTGTGAATCAGTGCTTGGCATCGATGAATCGGATGGGTGCAGAAGCTCTTCTTTCAAGACGATGTCTTCTGCTATACGGGACATAATGTATGGAACAGTGGAACTCAGATGTACCAGTGAGATTGTAGCCAAATTGGCAAGTCATTGTAAAGAAGTCGGTATATTCATTTGTAGCCTAAAGGCAAGTGTATACATTCAGTTGGCTACTCAAAGTCTTGTAAACAGTTGTAAACTCTGTATTCCACTGCGAGTCTTATAAACAGTTATAAACTCTGTATTCTGCTGCAAGTCTTGTAATCCATTTTGATTATCAATAAAGAGATACATTTCTATATAAATTGTGTGACTTTAATTTATCTGCTTGGTTCCGCTGCGTTGTCGATGTTTTCTGAGAATTACCAGGAACTGTAATGGTTTTGCCTTGTACAAGTGCAATCTAGACTTGTACGGCATCACGCCCAGTGGCTTATTTTTGATCCTCCCGGATCGGGGCGTGACAATGTATATCGAAAGACCTAACTTGTATTCCTTGTCATGATAACTTGTGTCATTAGTTTGAAATATAGATATTATTCAAGATAGTAGTTTCTATAGGTTCCAATCATTTGAATGCAGGTTCCTAGGTGATTCTCTCATGTTTTCTCTTTCTCTATTAGGGGTTGTTTGGTAAATCGAATTTAGAGCTAGATTTCGTGGATTTGAAATCAAATTCATGAAATCCTATGTTTGGTTGGAGTTGGATTTGGATGTGAAAGTGGGTACTAAATCCAAATTTGGATTTGGAAGAAAGAAAGTTCGATTTGGTAGGAAGAAAGTTGGATTTTTTTTTAATAATTTGATTGTTCTATTATATTTAGTTAATACTAATCGATAATTAATTAAATAATAATTAATTGAAAATAATTAATAATTATTTTATATGAATTTTTTTCTTAATTATATGAATAAGTACATGAGTTAGATATTTAATAATTCATTTATTAAAATATAATTAGTTAATATTTTATTATAATCTTTACTAAGTCATTAATTACAACTATAATCAAAATCATAATAATTAATAATTAATTTTTTATTTTATAATTTTACTATTTAATACAGTAAATTAGTGGATTGAGTCACTGAAGTGTATTATTCATTTCATTTAGGGTGGACTTGGAAGACAATGGATCCAAAAGATAAACAATACAATGTGATAAAAAATTTTGAATGTTACGTCGGATACCGGAAAACAACAAAATGCTACGCCTACTTAACACGAATTCTTGATAGGGCTTTTTTTAAAACGAACAAAACTTTTAGCAGCATCCAGTTTCTATTCTACCCACCGGATCCACTCCAAAGCTCCCACTCCCAAAAAAATAGTGAGAGGAAACAAAAGATTTATTTAGTTTTAAGGTAGCTTATAATATTTAAAACAAAAAAATATGGGAGGAGAACTTTGAATAAATAGCATGTATTGAATTTTTTTTTTTTGGAAAATGCTAAGTCTACAACAAAATTCTTACAACCTCTCTTTCCACTCTTACACATAGGTCCCACCTCCCCTCTCATAGCTCCACATCAATGGATAACAAACTTTTTGTGTGTGAATAACCCCTATATCCTCCTAGTCAATCAAAGGAGTCATTTGAAGTTAACCATGGATGACAATCAACTTATTTAGACTTTGATTTTAGCTACATAAGATATTAATAGAGATTCTACAGAGGAATTCATATTCACTAGCCATTTAAAGATGCTAAGGATCTTTGGTTGCCTACAGATCGTTGGTTGCCTACAGTACCATAGACAAGAAACTTTGAGAGATTCTTATTGGTTTTTATTTGTAGATTTGAATATATAGGATCTTATTACAAATTTATTTGCTTGTTAAATTCAAAAATACGCTATTTTTTCCACATCTCATTTACAAATTTTTGTTATACATCAACATATTCTTTATAATGTTTTTATAAAATTGTAACACGTGTATATGAAAATACTTACAAATTCTTTAATTTTACGAGATGGTGTCATAAGGTTATTACGTCCAGAAAAGAAAACACGTTTTTCCTACATCTCATTTTACAAATTGTTTCTTATACATCTACATATCCTTTATAATGTTTTTACACAATATGTACATGTGTAATTATAAAAATACTTGCAAATTCTTCAATTTTACAGAGATAATAGTAGAAGTTTTTTACTGCCAGGTTTGTAACCAGATTTTTAGCATACTGACACGGGTTTGAAGAAGTCAACTCATCATGAAAAACAATGCCAAATCAATTATGATTCACTTTAGTAGGGGCTTGCGAGAATCCCAGAACTTGCATGAGGATTTGCTATATGCATGGAACTGACATCAATAGCTTTAAGAAGTACAGATCTACATAGACATGGTGAAGCTAGTCTAAGACGTTACATCTCAGTTTAGGCCTAAGTTAATTTAGTACAATGCTAGGCTAGGTAGACTTTACTAAGTATATTAATACTTTTTTGATTACAAGTTGCGAGTAACCCCTCACTCTCTTCATTATTTTATATTTTTCGAGTTCTTTGGTTGCTGGTTTATTTATCAAGTAATTGATCTGAGATTTCATTCACCCTGAATCGTGTTTCTGAATAGTATCACATATACTACTTGATAGATTATTTTAATGCTAAATTGGTATGATATATATTTGAATATTACTTATCATTTAATTCTATTTTGGTGCATTGTGATAATCATCTCGCATCGTCGTAGAAAAAGATGGCTTACACAGTTGTCTTTTCATTTACGTTTTAATTTTACACATATAACATATTTAATGCACTCTTAATGGTAAATCTATTGAAGATGATTCTCTGTAAAGAATATGAATTTGCTTTCTCCTCTTTTCTCATCACTTAACATTAAAATTTAAAATTTAAAATTAAAATGTAAAATGTAAAATTTCAAATTTAAAATTTAAAATTAAAAAGTAAAAACTAAAAATTAAAACTAAAAATTATAGATTATAAATTATACAATAAAACTAAAAAAACTAAACACAAAAACTAAAAATTAAAACTAATAAATAGTAATTAATAATAATAAATATAAAAATAAAATTAAATAATAAATATAAAATAATATATAATATAAAATATAAAATATAAATAAATAATAAATAAAAATAAAAATATAATATAATAATAAAAAATAAAAATAAACAATAATAATAAACAATAAAAAAAAATTATAAATATAAATAATAAAAAATGAAAATAAAAAATAAAAAGTACATAATAATAAACAGTAAACAATAAACATAAATAATAAATATAATATAAATGATAATATAAATGATAAATAATAAATAATAAATATAAAAATAAAATATAATATAAAATAAAAATAAAAATAAAATAAAAATAAAATAAAAATAAAATAAAAATAAAAATAAAATAAAATAAAATAAAATAAAATAAAATAAAAAAATAAAAAAAAAAAAATAAAAAAATAAAAAAAAAAAAAAAAATAAAAAATAAAAATAAAAATAAATAAAAAAAAATAAATAAAAATAAAATAAAAAAATAAAATAAAAAAAAAATAAAAATAAATATGGGAGGAGAACTTTGAATAAATAGCATGTTTAATTTTTTTTTTGGGAAAATGCTTTCTACAACAAAATTCTTACAACCTCTCTCTCCCACCTCTAACACATAGGTCACACCTCCCCTCTCATAGCTACACATCAATGGATAAAACTTTTTTGTGTGTGAATAACCCTATATCCTTCTAGTCAATCAAGGAGTCATTTGAAGTTAACCGTGGATACAATCAACTTATTTAGACTATGATTTTAGCTACATAAGATATTAATAGATTTTACAGAGGAATATATATTCATTAGCCATTTAAAGATACTAAGGATCTTTGGTTGCCTACAGATCCCTACAGTACCATAAGACAAAAACTTTGAAGGTTCTAATTGGTTTTTATTTGTAGATCTGAATAGATAGGATCTTATTACAAATTTATTTGCTTGTTCAATTCAAAATACGCTGTTTTTCCGTTATGAAAACTTACAAATTCTTCAATTTTAAATTTTACAGAGATAATGGCAGAAGTTTGTTACTGCCAGGTTTGTAACCAGATTTTTTAGCATACTGACACTGGTTTAAAGAAGTCAAATCATCATGAAAAACAATGCCAAAAGTCAATTATGATTCACTTTAGTAGGGACTTGCGAGAATCCCAGAACTTGCATGAGGATTGCTATATGCATGGAACTGACATCAATAGCTTTAAGAAGTACAGTAAGATATATAGGAGACATGGTGAAGCTAGTCTAAGACGTTACATCTCAGTTTAGCCTAAGTAATTAATTTAGTAACAATGCTAGGCTAGGTAGACTTTAATAAGTATACTAATACTCTTTTGATTACAAGTTGCGAGTAACCCCTCACTCTCTTCATTATTTTATAATTTTTAGTTCTTTTGGTTGCTGGTTTATTCATCAAGTAATTGATCTGAGATTTCATTCACCCTGAATCGTGTTATCTAAATAGTATCACAATACTACTTGATAGATTATTTTAGTGCTAAATTTGTATGATATATAATTTGATTATTACTTATTATTTACTTCTATTTTGGTGCATTGTGATAATCATCTTGCATCGTCGTAGAAAAAGATGGCTTACACAGTTGTCTTTTTCATTTACGGTTTAATTTTTTACACATATAACATATTTAATGCACTCTTAATGGTCCTATAGTCAGGTCCATGGTAAAGGTTTTATTGATTGAAAATCTATTAAAGATGAATTCTCTGTAAAGAGATGAATTTGCTTTCTCCTCTTTTCCTCCCTCTTAAAATTTAAAATTTAAATTATAATTTAAAATTTAAAACTAAAAGTAAAACTAAAAATTTAAAACTAAAACTAAAATTATAGATTATAAATTATAAATTAAAAACTAAAAACTAAAATTAAACTAATAAATAGTAATAATAAATAATAAATATAAATATAATATAATAATAAATAAAATAATAAATAAAATAAATAATAAATAATAAATAATAAATAATATAATAATAATAAATATAAATAATAATAAATAATAAAAATAACATAAATAATAAACAATAAAAAATAAACAATAAATAATAACAATAATAATAAACAATAAACTATAAATAATAAACAATAATAATAACATAAAAAATAAAAATAAATCATAAATAATAATAATAAATGATAAATATAATTATATATATGATAAAATAATAAATATAAAAAAAAATAAAAATAAAATAAATAAAAAAAAATAAAAATAAATAAAATAAAAATAAAAATAAAATATGGGAGGAGAACTTTGAATAAATAGCATGTATTGAATTTTTTTGGAAATGCTAAGTCTAACACAAAATTCTTACAACCTCTCTCCCACCTCTTACACATGGGTCCCACCTCCCCTCTCATAGCTCGTCAATGGATAACAAACTTTTTGTGTGTGAATAACCCCTATATCCTCCTAGTCAATCAAAGGAGTTATTTGAAGTTAACCATGGATGACAAATAACTTATTTAAACTTTGACTTTAGCTACATAAGATATTAATAGAGATTTTACAAAGGAATTCATATTCACTAGCCATTTAAAGATACTAATCCCTAAGTACCATAAGACAAGAAACTTTGAGAGATTCTAATTGGTTTTTATTTGTAGATCTGAATAGATAGGATCTTATTACAAATTTATTTGCTTGTTCAATTCAAAAATACCTTGTTTTTTCCACATCTCATTTTACAAATTGTTTGTTATACATCAACATATTCTTTATAATGTTTTTATACAATATGTAACATGTATAATTATGAAAATACTTAGAAATTCTTCAATTTTACAGAGATGGTGTCAGAAGGTTATTACGGCCAGAAAAGAAAACACGTTTTTCCTACATCTCATTTTACAAATTGTTTCTTATACATCTACATATCCTTTATAATGTTTTTACACAATATAACATGTGTAATTATGAAAATACTTGCAAATTCTTCAATTTTACAGAGATAATGGAGAAGTTTATTACTGCGTAAACCAATTTTTAGCATACTAACACGAGTTTAAAGAAGTCAACTCATCATGAAAAACAATGCCAAAAGTCAATTATGATTCACTTTAGTAGGGGCTTGCGAGAAGATCTCAGAACTTGCATGAGGATTTGCTATATGCATGGAACTGACATCAACAGCTTTAAGAAGTACAGTAAGATCTACAGGAGACATGGTGAAGCTAGTCTAAGACGTTACATCTCAGTTTAGGCCTAAGTTAATTTAGTAACAATGCTAGGCTAGGTAGACTTTACTAAGTATACTAATACTCTTTGATTACAAGTTGCGAGTAACCCCTCACTCTCTTCATTATTTTTATAATTTTCGAGTTCTTTTGGTTGCTGGTTTATTCATCAAGTAATTGATCTGAGATTTCATTCACCCTGAATCGTGTTATCTGAATAGTATCACATATACTACTTGATAGATTATTTTAGTGCTAAAATTTGTATGATATATAATTTTTATTACTTATCATTTAATTCTATTTTGGTGCATTGTGATAATCATCTTGCATCGTCGTAGAAAAAAATGGCTTACACAGTTGTCTTTTTCATTTACGGTTTAATTTTTTACACATATAACATATTTAAATGGTCCTATAGTCAGGTCCATGGTAAAGGTTTTTGGTTGAAAATCTATTGAAGATAATTCTCTGTAAAGGAGATAATTTGCTTTCTCCTCTTTTCTCATCTCTTAACATTAGAAATTAAAATTTAAAATTTAAAATTTAAAAGTAAAAACTAAAAATTAAAACTAAAAACTAAAAATAAAACTAAAATTATAAATTATAAATTATAAATTTAAAACTAAAAACTAAACTAAAAAACTAAAAATTAAAACTAATAAATAAAATATAAATAATAAATATAATAAATAAATATAAATATAAAATATAAAATAATAAATATAAATATAATAAAAAATAAATAATATAATAATAAATAAAATAATAAAAATAAATAATAAACATAAACTATAAATAATAAACAATAAACAAAATAATAAATAATAAACAATAAAAATAAAAATAAAAAATAAAAAAAATAATAATAAATAATAAAAATAAAATAATAAATAAATAATAAATAATAATAATAAATAAAAATAATAATAAATATAAAAAATAAAATATAAATAAATAAAATAAAATAAAAATAAAATAAAAAAATAAAATAATAAAAATAAAAATAAAATAAAATAAAATAAATAAAATAAAATAAAAATAAAAAAAATAAAAAAAATAAAAAAAAAAAAATAAAAAAAAATAAAAAAATAAAAATAAAAAATAAAATAAAAATAAAAATAAAAAATAAAAAAAAAAATAAAAATAAAAATAAAATAAAAATAAAAATAAAAATAAAATAAAAAAAAAAAAAAATAAAAATAAAATAAAAATAAATATAAATAAAAATCCATATCGTATCGTACCCGTTTCTCTGTTCGTATCGTGCAACATAGTTGACTAGTTTTTGTACCTATCTGAACTGAAAATGTTATATCATGTGTCCATAATCCTACAACATATGACATGGTTATATTTGCTAAGTTTTCTTCATGCCAGGATTTATTTCCCAATCTTAGTTAATATAACATCGCATCTACTTATATCTCCTTTTCTCATATGTAAGTAACATTTATAACATAATGATTACTTTGTCTTTTTCATGTGTTACAGGTTCCTCCACTGCTATTGTTTTATGGAGCCAGTGTTGCACTTGGAGGTAAGCTAATTATGTTGCATAGCGATGAAACCTTGATGCCATAGTTTTTAGTTGGTTACAAACTTAGGTGATATCTAATATTTCATTTAAAATTGGCTAATACTATATATTTTTGGTTTAGAAAAGTAAGAGATTCTTTGTTGTGAGATTGTGTGTAATTTATTGGTACAAATAATCCTTCCCAATCAAGATTATGAGTTGTAGCTGACAGTAACTATTGAATCATTGATCACCTACGTCTTATGTATATCAAGGTTGCCACTAATGTAGTTAGCAACCTGCATTAAGCTCTACATTTAATAATAGGAATAGTTAAGCATGACGCGTGGTGGTGCAAGTAGTTAAGATCGGATTTTATCCCTTCAACCAAAGAGGGCTAAGAACTTTCATCGAGTTAGGGTGGGTTGGCTGCCCTTTCTATGGTCAAGTTCCATTTGCGTTTGACAAACGTGAATTTAGGATATTCTCATCTCTACGATTAACTTTTCTGAAGTCCAATCAGATTCTGATTCTCTTGAGATAGATTGGATATATCTTGTAGATTTAGTGACAATTTGTTCAGAATCAGGATTGTTTTTGGACTATTAGTTTACCGATTAATGTTTGGCCATCCTGACCGATCTCTCTTTTTTGATTTTTTTTTACTTATATATTCATGTTCTAATAAATAGTAAACAATTTAGATCTTACTTCAAAGCAACTGGAGCTATATGTAATTTAAGTATAAATAGATCAAAAGCTATTACTAAACTTTATCTCTAAACACTAAAGTTATGGATCAAAACAAAAATCCTATAACTTGATGTCGAATATTGTGCTTAATAACAAACACATATTTATATTAAAATGCATCCACTAATAACTGATGGTGGAGATCCATAAGCATCAACCTAAGATCTATCTTGGATTTGTTATCTTGCTTATGTAGTTCTTCAAATGCAAGAGAGAAAGAACATCATAAGCACCATGCCTCCAACAAAAGTTTATGATTCTGCCTTTTAGAATAGGAAGATCACGAGTATTTCCTTTTAGAAAATTTTATCACCTCTTTCTTTGATGCTAAGGAATTGGTCTCTTGGAATTTCTAGTACAACTCTAACTCTTAATTTCCTATTTACAGGGATCTAGAAATCATGTTTCCCTAAATCTTTTTCATAATAGTTGTTGTTCTTATAGTAAAATGAAATAATATGCTTAACCGTTTTAGTGCCTCAGCTAATGTTGTATATGTTGTATCAACACAGCAGAGCAAAAGCTCAAATATCCCACTCTTTAGTCCCACACCGGCTAGGTGGGATGTCTCCACTATTCATATATTACTATGCTTCCCATTGTTTCATTAAAGCCTGGTGAGGGTGCCCTATGGGCCACGCCGCGACACCGCCGCCGCCTGGCCTGGCTCGGTTCAGTTCGGTTCGCGTAACGGGTGTGGGTACGTGCACACATCTGCGGCGCCGAATGCCGATTCGATTTCCTCTTTGGATTTGGGCTGAGACCCTAAAACTCTTTTTGCTCCTCATTCAAATTTGACCGTTACTATTCATTAATTTTTAACGTTTGGATTCTAAACTCGATCCAGATTCAATGAACCATGTGTTTTTTGTGTGCTGCAAACGTTCGTAACGTTCAACCTTAATTGACTAATTAATTTGTTTTAATTCTCCTAGCCGTTGTAAACGTTGGGAACAACCTATATATTAAGCTCCCTTCTCTCCTTCTAATTACACAGAAAATTCTGACAAAAACTCTCTTGTACTCTCAACTCTAAAAAAAATATGAAGACAATGTACCAACTAAATACAATAGAAAAACACATATAGAAATTGAAAGTAAAGTTTAGAAGAGCAAACACAAATATCAAGATTTAAAGTGGTTTCTCTCGTGGTGAACTAGTCCAATCCCGAGAACTCTTGCTCGGAGTTGAATCTACTATCAATGAAACACAAGCTTTGATCTAAATTTTGCAACTTCTTACAGACACCTCATGCTTTGAATCGAAAGGCACAACAACTTCAACTTCAAGCTTTTAAATAAAAGCGATTTTGACTTTTTCAAGTTTGTACAACTCTTGAAAACAAACTTCTAGTTGACTTGCACTTCAACAATTAAGAGCACAAGAAGTTGTTTTGAGTAGGTAGAAAGGTTTATAGCTCAGAGAGAATAGATGAGGAAGAGTGAATGAGTGATTTGGAACGGTGGAAAGCTCATCTATTTATAGGATTTTCTGAGACCGAGTTCGGGCCGAATTCGGTCTTTAAACGTTTAAAAATTTGACCAATGTAAGGCGAGTCATCAGGAATAGAGGATGACTAGGGTTTCTGTTTTGGGTAACCGAGTTTTTTCAGAGTTTGGAAAGAACTCGGTCTGAGATCGGTTTTTCCAATTCTAGAAAGTTCCTAGTTTTTAGTCTATTTGAGTTTAGGTTTGAGTTTGGATTCGAGTCAGGATAGGATGTTGGGTTAGGTAGGCTATTTTTGAGTGGACTTCGAGTGCTAATTAAACTATTGAAATGGTATCCGACTTCTTGTGATGTAGCCTTCTTGAATTGAAGCAGTCTTTTGTTTGTCCATGTTGTGGTGTATCGAATCGTAGTTTTGTTAGTTATTGAATAGGATCGACCATGACCAAATGGGCCAAAAATCTCCCCCATTTTGATAATTTACAAACTACGACTGATACACAATATGAAGAAGATGTAGCAATGCTCACAAAAATAGTTTACTCCTACGCAATGGAAGAATCCTTCTTATCGTATCAAGTATTTCTCCTCCGTTGTCTTTTATCGAATGGGTAGCTCCCCTGAAATCGGTGAACCAAATTAGACAAAAGAAATGTATATAAAAAAAAAAAACAAATTGCATTACAGTGTGCGCCGCCCACGCCTCCCCGATCCAGCCCTTGACTACTCATGTTCTCGACCGAGTGCCGCCCCGCACCCCTTGAGCGCCGACCTCTCCTATCTTCTGAACTCGAAGTCACAATGCCTGGACGACCCCGACCCACCACCTGAGACCATCCCTAGCTCGAACCTATGATACAAGCCATGTTCAAGCTCAGTGTCTTGCAGTGTTAGAGGCCAATGCAGGTGTCCAATGTATTAATAAATAGTGAAGCAGTAATGGTAGGAGTGGTAGAAACAATTAGTAGAACTACAGAAGAGTATCAGAGCCTCTTCATTCTTCAATAACAGTCAGTGTAGCAGTTAGTTCTGTTAGCAGTTCAGTCAAGTCAGTTAGTAAGTTGCTAAGTCAGCTAGTTAGTTAGCCATCTCTAGGATGGCCACGTCAGCAATGAGGATTGAAATAGTTAGTTAGCCGCTACACATGGTATTAGTAGGGATAGGTGAAGAAGTAATGGAGTGAAGAATGGTATGGCTATTTTCATATTCTTTCTATTAGTCTTCTCCCTGCAGTAGAATAATGTCTTCTTCAATCTATTCCTTTATCAATTGTTCTTTGAATTCCTTTAGATCTAGTTTGTGCTTTCCGCCTTTTCTGAATTCAAATATTCTTACCGTTCTTCCCCAAATTCTCCTTCGAATCATTCTACTATGTCAAACTCTACTAGATATTTTTAGTTTATGATCAACCATATTTGGGATCCCATCAGCCTGGAGCGATGGCAGTAGCCTGAGACCTGACTCAGGTATGGTGGTCGGATATGTTAACGATCACCAGCGGTGGCTTAGATGGGAATGGAAAATGGGAAGAGGCTATGGCCCAGAAAGAAGGGGAATGGAAAATAGGGAAGAGAGGAGGGCTATGACAGAGAAGGATTAAATTCTGAAGAATAAATGAATGGATGAGTGAGTGGTGGTGAATTGGTGATTGAAAATCTAGGAGGAAACCAAAAATTGGGGTGACAACTAAAATTTATTATTTTAGTCAACTGCCACTTGCCTTGAGAGGAGCTATATCAGACCTTCTCCTTGGACTTCTTCGTTGATCACATACTTCCCACTTGCGATATCAATAGTTAACCTGAGACTTTTCTGCCAGTACACTACTTGCTTTGGAAACTGCCTTAGCTTCAAACTCATAGGTGATAGATTTCGACTTAGCCCTCCTAGTCTGACTGAGTTGTATGTAGGATAAGCGGGAAGGCCCAATAGAACGGGATCCTTCACTCACGCGGCTTTGCTAGATGGATGCAGAATAGTTGGATGGAGTCTCGCTCAGTCAACTACTCTAACCTCCCTTCCGAGTCAGATTTTTTTCGGAATTGTTTCTTGTCAAATGAAAATGGAGATTCAAAAATGGTTGGAACCACTTGAACACAACGTTTTTTTGGGGGTCGGCATCCATTATGTGCAAATTGGATCACATCATGGATGTACATAATTGGAGATTTGACTCCTACTTCTTCACCTTGAAAACCTTCTTTCCAGCTCAAGTTCATCTTCTTCCTTTTCTGAAATAAGTATATCCTTTAACTTTCATGACAACTGACTTCAAACCAGTCTTTCTGGCGGATCGCCCGATCTGTTCTGCTGTTGCTGCAACAACATGCTGAGAAAGATGAGACCACCCTTTCTTTCCCCAAACAACATGTGGAGGCCCCAGTCTTCTTATTCCCCCGAGCATCTGTCACGGTAACAAAGGTCTGATGTTTTTTTTTGTGAAAAGTAAGACACAAAATCTTTGTTCTTTTTCTGTGAACATTGCTCATCTTCCTTCGAGATGCTATGTACGAAGTTCATGGACTTGAAGCAGCTTGCACCCACAAGCCCAAGCCTATCCGTTTTGACCGTTGGTTTTTCCTTTCGCATCTTATGTTCATAGTGTTGAGAATTTGCTCTCCGTAGCGCTTTCACTCATCGGTCGCTTTTGACATTCATTCCATTTTTTTTTTTTCTTTGTTCCTTGACTGAGCGTAGCGGGCTCCTCGCCTCGGCTTGAAAGCACATCCGCTTTCTTCTTCTCTTGGCTGTGAGATTCGACAATTTCTTTGTTCTGTTTGAATGTCACTGCTGGTTCGAAAATTCATTCATAAGCAAAAGTCTAACTCTTGCTGTCGAGTCATTTGGTCTAGTCTAGCCCAACCATTTTTGCTTCTTTTAGAAAAAAAGTAGTAGCCACTATCCTCGTCTATTTTCTCCTGGGACATCGAGTCATCACTTTTCTCTCTTTTTGTCGGTTGCTCCACAACTATGGCTTGTAGATTCGCACCGAACACAAAAAAGTTCACTCTGTCTTTCGAGCCTTTGTTTAGCTTCAAAAGAAGGGCTAGTGCAACATTTGGTGCATCCCACCCCAACTAACTAGTGCTTGACTTGACTCTCTCCCATGCACTATCCAATGAATAAGGAGAAGGCCGGCCTATCGAAGGCTGAACCAGTCTAAAAATACTCCTGAGCTCACAAAATGAGCAAAGTCGAGAAGTTAATGAGAAAGGGGCGAGTACCAAGGCGACCAGGGAGCTTTGAATGCAACTATGGATCCTTATGAATACATGAGTGGGTTTTTATGGGTATAATAGGACTTGAACCTACGACCATTATGTTAAAAGCCCAATGCTCTACCAACTGAGCTATACACCCATTTGACAACAATGCAAAAAAGAAAAGAGGGCTTAACAGTCTCTTTTCTTCTTATCATATCACAAGGGCACAACTCTGTATGAGGCACGTATGCGGAGCATGATGGAAGTCCTTTCCACTCATTGAAGATTCTATCTATAAAAGGTCAACATGAGAGACTACAATAGCTTTCATTAAGACTCTATGAAAAAGGTAAGGTCATATTTCTTAACGATGGGTTCGACTGAAAGGAGCTGTGTTCTATGGTTTGACGTTGTTCCTATCCAGTACACTCTTTTCTTTGTACCGTTTGACCAACCCGCGTAGGGATGTGAGGCCAGCAAAGTGAGTCAATTTGTAAGTCTTAGCTTGAAACGACTTCTCTTCTGAAAGTATATCCTTAAGGCTAGTTCGTAAGCAGTATTTTAGTCTACATTAGGGAAGTTGTCAAGCTAGTGATATTAGCTTGATTTCCTTCGAAGCTGAGATAGAAAAAGAGATAGTTAGTGCTTTGGCTAGTAGAGATGGAACCAGATAGCTCTTTCATTCATGACCTGAGAGTTCCTCTAATATGTTGGCCTATTTCTTTGGTAGGTTCAGTGGAAAGTGGATCCGGCAGATCAAGCTTCAAAACATAGATAAATTAGAGAAAGAGGGATAGTTCATCCTCCTACATTAAAGAGGTATGGTCCATAACCTACAAGCTATATTACATGATACAACATAACAAAAAAACGAAAATAAGCGAAGTCCCTCTTCGGGTCCAGAGACCCTGAATATCTCATGAAGAAATTGCTGACCTTGAGTTGGTAGCTGATTAGGGTGGTAAAGTTGACATGCTCCTGGATGGAGTGGGGAAAAGATGCTAGGGACAAGCCGATTGTCTTCTCTATGAGTATGCATAACTGAAACCGAAGGTGGAACTCTGGGCAATAAAATGATGAGGTAAGCTATCTTCCAAGGAGGCTTGAGGTTGCTTGAGATGATATCTTTGAGGATGAAGGAATCACTCTCAATTTGATTAACATAACGTGGTGCACTGGGCATAATGTGAGCCCATACAAAGCGCCTTTATTTTGCTTCTGTTTATGGCATCAAAGTTGATGCTGAAACCTATGCTTCTAATCAATAATATCGTCTTTAAGAACTGAGATTTAATGATAAAAAAAGCTTTCATCATTAATGTCATGCTGCTGTTGAACCATTAGTAGTGTGCGATCTATTGTATCTGTTGAGAATCAATAAGGGACTTTTAGTCCCACATCGGAATTTGTAGTATGTAGAGGAGCTAGACTCCCTATAAGTAGTGAAGTAGTCCATTAATAAAATTCATCCCAACTATTATTTTCTACTTGGTATCAGAGCCATAACTCTCTCTCTCTCTCTCCACAAAAAAAAAAATTTTTTTTTAGCCCCCTCACGGAGCAGCCCCCCCCCCCCCGACCCCCCTTTCCCCCCCTCCCGGAGCAGCCCCCCTTTCCCCCCCGACCCCCCTTTCCCCCCCACCCGCTGACCCGCGCCCCCCCTCCGCTGACCCGCCCCCCCCCCCCCCCCCCCCGCTGACCCGCCGGCCCCCTTCCCCCTCCAGCGCCGCCCCCCCCCCCCCCCGCCCCTTTACTGCTGCTACAACACCCTTTTAGGGTTTTCTTTTGCTGTTTCCAAAAAAAAATATATATATATATATAAAATAAACAGATTCTTCTCTTTAGAAGATCTCTGTAGTTGCCTCGAGAATCAGAGTTCCTTCTCTTTAGAAGATCTCTGTAGTTGCCTTCGAGAATTAGTACCTTCTTTTTAGAAGCTCTGCTACGAATACGAAATCTCTTTAGATCTTCGTATCTCAGAAACGTTGTCTTTACAATCGTTTCTGCACGGCTGGTATACCTCTGGTTTGTCTCATGCAAGGAGGCACAACTACGTTGGTTATCCTTGAGCCGTCCGAACGCGTTATCATAACGCGGTTCTAGTTGGTCGTATAAACTACGACATATCAGTGAGGGATCTCATTTTGTGTTTCCCCTCCGGTAGCTGACTAAGACGAAGACGACTCCAAAGAAGATGACTCCGGAAACAACAACACCTCACTGATTGCAGTTGCAGAAGTCATGGATTCCATCTATGAGAAGTTGACAGCAGAGAAATGAAGGCCCTGGTCGAGGATCTCCTGACCAAGAGATTACCGGAGGCGACCCCACGCGTGACCCATACTGATGTGGATCCGTCACCGTACAAAATGGGGAAGTTGGACAAGCTGGAGACGAAGTTGAAAGGCACGACCAACTACTTGAAATGGTCGCGACAGGCGATGCGGACGCTGAAGGGACGTGGCTTGGTTGGTTATGTTGATGGCCACACTACGGCCCCTGTCGATCACTCCTCGAAGGAGTTTGCTGTATGGGACATTGTCAACAATGTCGTGGCTGGTTGGTTGACAGCCTCTTTGACCGACCAAGTGTCGGGTAACGTTGAAGCAATGGAGGGAGCTGCTGATATCTGGAGAACGTTGAAGGACATGTACTCCGGTTCGGGTAACCCCATGCGAGTCTTCCAACTGCAGGATGAGCTCGATAGGGTAATCCAAGACGATCGTACCATCTCTGAGTACGCTGCCTGTTGAAGAAGTACTGGTCTGATCTTGACCATTATCCTCTTGGCATGGAGGATGCTCAGGTTGAACTGACTTTTGCCAAATATTTCCAGAAATTTCTGGATTATATTTCGCGGCAACGGATGATGAAGTTTTTGAAGGGGCTCAACCCAGCATTTGAGCAACGGCGAAATGTCCTTCTCGCACAACCGACGCTGCCGACATTAGAGGATGCCATAGCTGCCATGGCACAAGAAGAAGCACGGTTGAAGCTGATGCCTACCAAGGGTATCTCCCAGGGGGTACAGGCCGGAGTTGACACATCTGCTCTTGCCACTTTCACACAGCCTCCTTCTATGGGCGGCGTTTGCCACAACTGTTGTGACACAGGGCATTACATCCGCTTTTGCCCAAAACCGACACGACTCTCCCTCGAATGGTCGGGGTCGTGTCGCGGTAGACGACGAGGTGGTCGAGGCAGCTACGGTGGTGGAAGGGGCACTTACTCTGGAGGCAATAAGGCGCATCTGGCGGATGAAGGTGGAGACAATCAGCTGGCGGACATCACTCCATTTGAGAGGGACGTTCTCGAGAAGATGCGCGGCTCAAGCTTGGTTCTGGTGAAAGACAAGTCATTCCTGGGCGCCGTCCGCTACAGGAGATTACTGCACTTACTTCTCCCAAACCAGTGCTGGTATACCTCCGCGTGCTCTTGCATCTGTCTCTCAGCCAGCTTGGATTATGGACTCTAGGGCATCTTGCCATGTCACGGGTCCCGAGGAGAGTTCCGGGAATACTCTCCTCTAACGCCGCCAGAAAGCATTCAGACTGCTGATGGTACCTACAGGCCGGTTACGGGTAAAGGTACTGTTGATTGCACTCCTTCCATCACTCTATCTAATGTCTTACATGCTCCTTCCTTTCCTGTCAATCTTATTTCCATTAGCGCCATTATCTTTGATCTAAACTGTATTGTTTCCTTTGATATTCCTAAGGTAACTTTTCAGGAGAAGGGAACGGGAGACGACTAGGCACTGGCACATGGCATAAGGGTCTATGGTACTTGGACAGGAACGGTCTGGATAGAGCACTGGCATCTTTGGTTGCAGACGCCCAACCAACCGAAGTCGAAGTGTCGAAGCCGAGCTGCTCCTCCAACATCAGCGTGTAGGACATTCTTCTTTTCCCGTTATTGGTCGACTGTATCCGTCATTATATCAAAAGCAAATAAAGTTGTTATTTGTGATTCTTGTGAGTTGGGAAAACATACCAGAAGCTCCTATGTGCATTCTGGGCATCGATGTTCTGCTGCTTTTGATATGATTCATTCCGATGTGTGGGGCCCTTGTCCTACAAACGGTGTTAACGGTTATAGATGGTTTGTTACTTTTATTGACTGCTCTACCCGCGTAACGTGGGTCTACCTGCTGAAGAATAAAAGTGATGTTTTCGAGGCATTTCAAAGCTTCCATCAACGGGTGCGGACACAGTATAATGCTCATGTTAAGTGTTTCCGGTCGGATAATGGGACGGAATATACCCATAAGAGGTTTGCTGCGTATTTATCCTCTCATGGTATACTGCATCAAACCTCTTGTGCTTATACACCGGCTCAAAATGGTGTTGCCGAGCGAAAGAATAGGCACCTGCTGGAGGTGGCTCGGACAATGATGCTGGCTATGAATGTTCCTAAATTTTTGTGGGGCAGGCTGTCTTGACAGCCTCTTATCTCATCAACAGGATGCCCTCTCAATTACTGGACTGGAAGACGCCTTTGGAAATGCTCACGGGGACAACTGCGTACACCGTTCCTCTGAAAGTATTTGGTTGTGTATGCTTCGTCCACGATAACAGGCCTAGTGTTGGTAAGCTGGATCCTCGAGCACTTAAGTGTATCTTTGTTGGGTACACCGGGACACAGAAGGGTTACGTATGCTGGAGCCCGGTTGAACGAAAGCTGTTTGTAAGCATGGATGTTACATTCAGAGAGCTGGAACCTTATTATGGTTCGGACGAAGGTTCTGCATTTGGGAACACGCCTCACACAGCGGGTGTTAGACGTGAGGGGAGGTAGTACGCCCAAACGTCATTGTCGGATCGGTACCTTGTCCTGTCGTGACAGACTGGCAGAAAGGGGGAGACAACATCACTGATACTGATACGGAGGATGAAGAAGACAATACGTACATTACGCAGGGGAAGAAGCAGACAAGGAAAAATGAGCTCCAAGTTTACAGAAGAAGACAGCAGAGGTCCAGTACTGTGCCGTACCCTGTGCCTATAGTGCCAAGTCCCTCGTCTACTCCTGCCCCGACTCCTGAAGATGTTACTCCCGCACCGGATCGCTCGGATTCGGAAGCGGATCTCTCCGATTCGGATGGTATACTTTCTCCACCACCCATTGCTCCCTTAAGGAGGTCTTCTCGCATTAATGCGGGAAAGGCTCCTATTCGTTATAAAGATGAACATGATATCGCCAACTACCTATCTTATTCTAATATTTCTCTGACTTATCAAACATTCCTCACTTCGTTAGACTCCACTTCTTTACCTAAGAATTGGCAGGAAGCAAAGAAGGACCCAAGATGGAAAGCCGCAATGATGGAAGAACTTGGGGCACTAGAGAAAAATAAGACATGGGAGCTGGTGCCATTACCTGAAGGGAAGAAAGCTGTGGGATGCAAATGGGTTTACACAGTGAAGGAGACACCAGAAGAAAAAAGTTGAACGATACAAGGCAAGACTGGTTGCAAAAGGCTATACCCAGACATATGGTATCGATTATGATGAGACTTTTGCCCCAGTAGCGAAGATGACCGTAAGAACACTGGTCTCTATTGCAGCAAACTATGGATGGAAGCTACACCAGTTAGACGTAAAGAACGCATTTCTTCATGGAGACCTACAAGAAGAAGTTTACATGGAGACTCCTCCGGGGTGCTACTCTGTGTCAGATTCAGGTGAAGGAACGTCACATGGAAAAGTGTGCAAACTGAAGAAGTCGCTGTACGGGCTGAAGCAATCTCCTCGAGCCTGGTTTGACAGATTCAGAAAGGTGGTCACTGGCATGGGGTACCATCAGACAAATGCAGATCACACGATCTTCCTCCAGCATGCAAGAGGCCACATAACTATACTTGCTGTATATGTGGATGATATAGTAATCACAGGTGATGATGCTGATGAGATCACTAAGCTGAAGACGAAACTCGTCAAAGAGTTTGAGGTGATGGACCTGGGGGAGATGAGATACTTTTGGGTATCGAGGTGTGTAATGGTGAACAAGGAATTGTTCTCTCACAAAGAAAATATGCACTAGATCTGCTGAAGGAGACATGAATGCTGGGATGGCCGAGCAGCAGTCACTCCAATTGACCAGAAGTGCAAGATGGGAGCAGAAGCAGGAGAGCCTGTTGATTGCGAAAGGTATCAAAGGCTAGTAGGCAGACTGATTTATCTAGGGCATACTCGCCCTGATATCTCATTTACAGTAAGTGTTGTAAGCCGCTATATGCATAATCCAAGAACGGGTCATATGGATGCAGTATTCAGATCCTAAGATATCTGAAAGGGACGCCGGGAAAAGGACTGTGGTTCAAGAAGAATGGATGCACAGATGTTGAGGGATACTGCGATGCAGACTGGGCAAGCTGCATAGACGACAGAAGGTCTACCACAGGGTACTGTGTTTTTGTAGGAGGAAACTTGGTTTCATGGAGAAGCAAGAAACAGTCAGTGGTAGCACGGTCGACAGCTGAAGCAGAATACAGAGCAATGGCTCTAGGAGTATCAGAATTGCTATGGGTAAGGCGCTGCTGACAGAGTTGAAGCTAGACAAGGGGACACCATTGCACCTTCGGAGCGATAGTCAAGCTGCGATAAGTATAGCGAACAATCCGGTTCAGCACGACAGAACGAAGCACATCGAGATCGATCGATTCTTCATCAAGGAAAAGCTGGAACAAGGGATACTGAAGATTGACTATGTTCGCTCAGAAGAACAAGTGGCAGACTGTCTGACTAAGGGTCTTAGTTCATTGAGTCTGTCAAAGCTATGTAACAAGATGGGGATGATTAATATCTATCGCCCATCTTGAGGGGGAGTGTTGAGAATCAATAAGGGACTTTTAGTCCCACATCGGAATTTGTAGTATGTAGAGGAGCTAGACTCCCTATAAGTAGTGAAGTAGTCCATCAATAAAATTCATCCCAACTATTATTTTCTACTGTATCGAAGCAAGAGACGAAATTGGCATTGGTGATCGCTTCGCCTGTAAGGGCCCCATGCCTTTGCATTCGCAAGAGTGAGATCAAAAAACACAGAACAAACCAAAATGATCATTTTATCTATCGATATCGAAGATATTGGTTAATAAGACATGGAGAGATCTCATTGTAAATAGATCTCTGGAGTTTGGAATGGTAATGGGATGAAGCTTATTCTTTCCTAGTTTTGGAATCCACCAGGTACGAGACATAGGGAAGAAAGAACAGATTTCATCTATGAACAATGTTTTTGTATTCCACTCTCATTCTAGTTACTAATTCTTCATTAGTCTTATCATCATCCACTGCCGGTGTATAAACTTCCTCTAAAAATATGAATAGGCTATCCAAACATTTAGAAAGTGGAAAAAGTGGTAGAAGAGAATTTGTTAGTTATGTTTCCTTACATATGTATAATCAAGGTTCCTTTAGCCTCCCTCCTCACTGAGCAGCTCCCTTCTCAATGCGTTCGCGTCGCATCGATTATTCAGTATTAGCTCACTCGCTCGCCTTGGTCGTGACATTTCTTTCTTCTTCGCTCGCTGTTCCTCACAACATAAGGTGGAGTTCCCTCCCGTTCGATTAGTTCTATCACAACAAAGAGAGGAACCGAGAATGAGTGCTTATGTGCTGCGTTTCGGCTTAGTCCTCTACTCTAGCTCTAATCTTTAGTCTACCAACAACTTGACTTTCACCTTTCTAGGAAACCGTTTTCCTTTGAATTCCTTTCCTGGATACGCTATCCTTTCTTGGCGACCCACCTTTATCAATCAATCTCGCTCCTTTTCAACGATGCGCTCTCACCCATGTTTTGGCTTTTATAATGCTGCCTGCCGCTTTCGAATGAGATGCAAAAACATAGGTAAGGAAATATGTAAAGGTGGGACGAAGCATGAAGATGTGTAACTTGGTATATTCCTTGCCAAAACAGGTTCATATCAGTAGCAATATGCTCCGACTTGGAAGGAGAAATAACTTAGCTTATTTGTTGTTAGCTCCTCAACAAAGAGCGCAATCGCCATGCTAGCTCGGCATGAAAGCTAGTTGGAAGTAAGGAACCTTGGTTATTCACCGAGGCTTATACTTCGTCATATATATATTATGGGACAATTAATCAACACACTCAGTCAACAGGTTGGGTACTGGGTCAAGGTGATGGAATCCCTCCACCAACATTGGTGGTGAAGGCTAAGTAGGGTCAGCCATAGGAGCAACCTAGGTTTATACTCAGATTCTCTGCTGCTGGTGCTATTTCCTACGCCTCCACAAGCTACAAATTCTTCATAGTAACGAGAAATTCTACTGCTTATTAAGGTTGCTTAGGACCCACTCGACTTGGTCTCCACGCTACTACTTAGGTGACCAACCATTCATTCCCTTCTTTGTTTGACCTTGCTTCCTATATTGACTGTTGATGGAACTGTCTAAGTTCTTTCCTTTCCACCTCTCAAATGGAACATCAACTTGCTAACCGACTCAAGTGTAGCGAAAGTTTTCTTTCTGATGTTCGCGCATCACCGAGCACTTTTCCCTACTCCTAACAAGTTGCTGGCATCAAATTTTACTAATAGAATATCAAGTAACTTCTTATCGTTCTTTTCAGGCAAAAAGAAGAAGAAAATCAATGATTCCTCTCCCGACTTTCCGTTTTCCAACAACAATTACACATTCCATCGGCCTCGGATTACAATCGAAGTGCCACTGCCCATAAACATATATGTAGAACCTAGTTCTTCAATCATATATGCACCAAATTATTCCTTTCGGAAGAAAATATTCTGCGAGGATCGATCCACCAACTATCTGAAATGTTGGCAAATAGGGCCATAGTAGTCACTACCTTTCCTGATCATCATGGCTTGTTTTTCCCTTTGGCCTTTTTTATGGGCACTAAAAACTCGAATTGCTTGCAGGACCAACAATCTATGTTTTTCAGGTCCTTTTGCACTCACTTTGTGCTTATTCTTCTTTTGAAACATATTCTTTTACGCTGGAATCCGAAGTCAACGTTTGCTCTTGAAGCTTCATCCATTAAAGACTTAACAAAGATGGATTTCTACGACAATGAAGCTTGTTCCTTCGGCCTCTGTCTACCACATATGGCATAAAAGTCTCATCCTAAAAAGCATTATTGACTATATTCATAACCGGATTGGAGACCTTCAGCTCAAGGAAATGGAGAGTGGAGACCAAGTTAATATCCTCTCGCACCTGGATATCATACCTAAATTCCAACGTAGTCAACGCAAAGTAAGCTCTGCTAAATCTGGTTGGATGAAAGTTAACCCCTTATAGATGATAGTGCTACTATTGGTGGGCTATTCAGAGACAAGTTTTGGACTGCTTATAGTGCCTTTTCTTATATTTTTAACAAGGATCCCATTTATCTCCTTGAGCTTCATTCTATTGAAAGGGCAATCAAATCTGCTATAAGCTTTGGTTTCTATAATCTCTGGGTGAAAAATAGACTCTCTTATAGATTCTCAAATCATCCATAACGAGTCTGAGTGCCCTGCCTTTATATAACAAGGCGTACGAGGACCATTTTGAATTCTATTATCTACCACCTTTCCCACCTGCCTTCATGAATTGTTAGAGATAATAAGGCAAGCATAGTGAGTGTTTGGAGAGAATCAAACTCAAAAGAAGTGAGCAAAAAAATGGTTCGTATTTTTATTCTGTATTTGCTCCGTCAAAGAGACATCGAATGACGTACACAAAGAGAACGCCAATGAGGCGATTGAAGCGACGTGACCGTTAGAGAGGTAATAGGAGGAAGCTCTCAAACTCAAACAACACTCACACTCTTATAAGAACTCTCGCTGAAACTAATACCACTCGAAGCGGGGGATGCCCTATTTATAGCCTGGCTGGGGAAGATTCCGTCTGGATATGTTTTGTGAATTTTTTTCTTCTTCAAAACAGTTTTCTGAAACTAAATTATAAAGTTGTTTTTTGAGTGTTGTCACGACACGCTCCCGAATAATCGGACATGAATCGGACACGTCCATCCTTCGTCGATGGACACGACGAAGTAAGCTGTACAATACTAAGAAAAACTCCAAGTCACAATGTAATGTAAACAATCGCAGAATCTACAAACGTCCCAGAAAGATCACCAATATCCATCAAATTATACAATATTATCCGGAGAAAAATTCGGTAAATAAAATATACAATAATGAAATCTAAACAATAAACTAATCTTGCAATTCCAGGGATACCATCATGCTCCATATGGCCTCAAGCACCTGCAACGTATCCTGTCAGAAAAGAGCAAAGTACAACCCCGACAAGAACAATATACAATGTAATCTGAAATACAGAATACAAGGTGAAACTAGAGTGAGAACTGAAAATAAACTATGGTACCAAAAATGAAATGCAAAACTGTAGGCAATGGATGCGACAATCAATATGCAAAGACAATGAACACGATAATCAATGAACAATACGATGAACACGACAATCAATACAAGTGTGACCTTTGTGAAATATTAAACTAATATGTGACCGGCTAAGGACCGCAATCCATAATCTATTCTACAAGATCCGACTTAATCGTACGTGAGGTGTACGATTAGGCTATCCATAATACCTATGTTGGGTGTGGTCACACAAAAGTTAATATTTCCCCAATCTCCGCAATAACAATGACTCACAATGAAATGAACAAGGTACAAGGCAATCGTGTGTATCTCATGTCCGGTATGAGAACATGGCACATGAATGTAAGACAGAAAGACAAAGTAAAAGGTCGAGTCGGTGTACTTGTCTCGCCTTGGAAACACGGAAGTAATACTGCATGGACGTATGTCACCTGTTATATATTTGGGTACAAGTTGTTAGGGTTTTAAAATAAAGATCATTAGCTAACTATTGCTAACTAGATAACTATCTCTAGTACTAACAATATTTTAAAAACTATATATATAACTTTATCCAAATATTTTAAATATTACTAACTAATTACCTGCCATTTATACTAAATAAGAAAGGAGTTTAGATTTTTATAGCAAAATATGCAATATATAATTTATCGCAAAAATTAGATGACAATATTATTATATTTAGAAAATATATACTGGCTTTAAGAATAATGACTAGTAATATACTTTTAAACTATATTGTAGCTACAAAATTATTTATTAGAAAATAATTGCTATCTTACATATACTTTTTTTGGAAATAATTATAGACAACATTTTTATTAGATGAAATATCTTATTATTTAAAAATATTAATCAAGAGTTCAATTATTTGTTAATTAAAATATTAGCTAAAGGATACTATTTATATTAACAAATCTAAACATTAAATCTAGTCAATATCACAGAACAATGTATAACTAAATACTATTTAGAATTTACTAATAAAATATATACACTAATTAGAATTAAATACTAATAAAATAAATTGATAATACATTAACTATCACTAAAATCAGTCTAGCCCACAAGCCCAAGGTTAATTCAGTAACAATTAATCCCGAGCCTATATGTCAAGCCCAGCCCAGTCTTAACTCTTCCTGCTAATAAAATTCTCCTCACAAAATCCTGGCCCACAGTTAAGCCTAACTCTGTTTGAATGAAACTTAAGAATTAATCTAACATTACTTAAACAAATAAAACCAAAACTCTTTCCCAGGCCCAACACTCTTGGCCCCAGCCAATACAAATCCATTACTACTACTAATTCCTCCACAGCCCACATCTAATTAAATAGAAATCCTAACATATATATCAACTGTAAATTTTGTACAACCCATACGTTCGAGCCCAAGAGACAGCCCGGCCCAACCCAAGATTAATTCCCATATACTCTCCTCATACTCTCTCTTTTTCTCATTCTCACAAAAATCCTCAGCCGAACCCTCCCCTGACCCCTTCTTCTTCCTCTGTCCATTCTCTCTTCCTTATACAAACTCGGCTCTTCTCCCACGGCTAGGAAACCCTAACCCTAATTGCAATACTCTACACACTCACACACATACTTCCTTATTCCAACCGGTTGCTCGAAACCCTAATCTCATCACCAGTTCGTCTTCCTCAACCGAGTGAAACCCTAACCCTAAGTTCTTCTCTCCATCTTTTCTCAGCTTCTACGAAACCCTAATCCCCAAATAAAAACCTAGTTCTAGGTCAGGAAACCCTAGATCCTGCTTTATCATTCTGAGATACAACCCTAAAACCCCTATCACATGCAAAAGAAGAAGAAACCACAACAAAAGAGCAAAAATAAAAGATGGGGTCGAGTGGATCGAGCGAAGCGTTACCACGGCGGCTGCAGGCTCCTTGGTGGTGCTCCACACGAGGAAGACGGTGGCCTCCAGTCAGTTGCGGTGGCGAGCGATGAAGCTCGGCAGCTTAGGCCTGGCGGTCGGAGCAGCGCCCGAAGGATCGGCTGCCTCTTGTGGAACTTCACGGAACTCCGACGGCTCGATGAGAACGGCTAGGCGGAGCTCTTGTAAGCCCCCTGAATTTAGGGCTTATTTTTTTTCAATTTTATAAATCAATTATTTGCAATAGATATTATTATTTGATTTAATGTTCTTTTTTGTGACTTTGACTTCTGGAGCGTCAGGGATGTCAATCTCTGGAAACTCTCTTCATCAGTGTGTAGTAGACAAGATTACCTTCATGTTGATATATTATGTCCCATCCAAACTTGTTCTCTTGTATTCTTTTTGCTTCACAAAACTTCGGGTCAATTTGGACCATTTGATCTTTAAGTAATTATTAATTGATTTTTTCCACTTTTATCTTTGATCATCAGATGCACGTTACCGTGACTTTTAATTTAGGAGTACAAGACTAGTCATTTTCTTGAAACCAACTCCTCATGCATGATCTACTCGAGACGTCCTACACCCATGACCTTCGTGTCCCACTCAGACATACCATCTTGTGCTTCATTTGCTTCGCACAACTTTTGGATTAATTTAGGCCAATTAATTATCTACCGTAGAATGTGACCTGACTTCCAGTTTAATTTTGGACCGACATCGATCCAACCTAGTCGACCCAAAATATGGACATGGCCCACACGAAGCCTACTACCCACCTAACACTTGTGTCCCATTTATTTGAGCCCCCATATGCTACTTATTTACCCATGATCATAAATACCTATATTAATTCAATTATTGCACCATGTCCGATTTTGACCCGACCCGGCTCAACCGAATCCAACCCAAACTTTAAGTTGCCCCCTCATGAATACCCACACACACTTTTTCCTACCAAAAATATTAAATACCTACTCTACCTATTTTTAAAATATTCATGGATAACCCCTTGATTTAATTTCCTAAAGAATAATCTAATTCCCCATTTTAATCCTAGCCCTTGGATTTCATACATCAACATCACCACCCCCTATTCTCACATAGCAGCCAATACACACCCCCTCCATATTGGCCGGCCCTAAATTCTAGGTAGAAATCTACTTTTTCTCTCCCTCTCTCATTTATTACACACACACATAATAATCCTCTTTCCTTCTCCCATTTTTAAAAGCCCCATGCCATGGCCGACTGTGCTCACAACCAGCACCCTCCCCTTAGCTCAGACACTTCTCCTCCTCCCTAGGCCGGACTCCATCTTCCTCCTCCCTCTCCCTCCTCGCTCTCTATCAATACCACTCCACCACCATCATCTATATCATTCATCACCATCACCATCAACCGCCACCACCACCTCCGCAAGCACCACCACTTTGCCACCGCTCCACCGCAGCCGTCGGCCACCGCCGGGTAGCCACCCCGCCATCGTGCTGCCGTATACAGCAGCAGCCAGCAATGGCCGAGCGACAGGAGCGCGCGCGCACAACAGCCACGACGCCGCCGCGGCCTTTGCCGTCGCCGACGAGCCCCTCCCGTGTTGAGCGTGGGGCGGGCGCACCTTCCCATGACGGCTACCATCCTCCGAGATGTGCCGTCTAGGCGTTTCGTACGTTTGGCACGGGATTCCGTCGGCGCAAGATCGAAATCAACTCAAAATCGTGTTTCGGAACAACAACTTCGAGCGTATTTTTCAGGAAATCCGACCGTTGGATCGACGAACTCTTTCCTCCTGACAATCTCGATATATAACTCTTCACTGCCCTCGGGTTTCGTATGTTAATTTTATCGTTTGATACATCAAAATCGGCCACAAAGTTGACGCTTTAAATTGTGTTATTTTTGGACAGTTTTATGGAGCCAACTTCGTCGGTTCGTATCTCCTCCATCGCAGCTGGCCGTCTGGCGTGCCAATGGTTCCTATGCGTAGCTGGTATAACCCTTCTCCTTTCCCTTAAGTTTTGTTTCATTGTGAGCATGTTTGATTGGTTGAATTCGACGCCAAAGTTGGCCGTCCGAATTCGTAATTTCTAACTTGTTAAATTCTATTTTTGAACCCGGGACTCCAGATTTTAATTCTGACACCACCAGTAGGCTCGTGGTGTCGTTCTGGCACATTTATATATAAACTTTATTAGATTTGGAAGACGTTAACCCTGACACGTATTTCGGTACAAAACGGGCCCCACAGTCTGGGTCAACAAAACTTTTTGATGCCGACTCATCGGAATCCAATTTTGGATATACTGTTGAGTTCGTATCGTCATTCTGGACTCGTTGACATATAATTTGCTAGGTTTTAGTGGACATTGGTTCCGTCACGTATTTCGGTGCAAGTCGGATATCAATATCTGGGTCAATGGATCATTTTGAGATCGGTTCATCGAAATTTAATTCTGGATATACTGTTGAGTTGTATCGTCATTCTGGACTCGTTGACATATAATTTGCTGAGTTTTGAGGACATTGGCTTCGACACGCTTTTCTGTACAAATCAGAATTTTAATTTCCTGGTCAACGGACCAATTTGAGATCGGGTCAACGGAATCCAATTCTGGATATACCGTTGGGTTTGTATCGTTATTCTGGATTCGTGGTCATATAATTTGTTAGGTTTAGTGGACTAGTATTCTTGCACGTTTTTCGGTGAAAATCAGGTCCGATACGAACACCGTTTTGACCAAAAATTACCTTTTTACCCCTGTATCCAAATTGGACTTATGGATAGGCTATCCTAGCTAATTTGACCATTCTGGACACGGTGGTGATGTTTGTTTTATCATCCGACAATGTTTGTAGATATTTTCTGTGTATTACCTTTTTATTATAATTAATTCGTATTAAGTTTGTATTTCGGAATTAGTACAACGAAACTAAGATCAGTCGATTCCAGTGATCTCATATCGCTAAAATTGGCAAGATGATCATGTGGATCACGGTGATAAGATTATTAACCTTACCATTGATTATCTTATCTCGATTTGCGTGTCGTAAGTTTTAATGTACGAATAACGAGGTACAACTTGATATTTTAATTCTTAAATTAGAGTTGATCCTGTTTGACCAAGATATATGGTATCTTGGTTGGTATTGGTTAGGATTAGTGCTCTTAGACTAGTTTTGACCTTGGTTGACCATTTTGACCAAAAGTTAATGAAAGTCAACCGAAAGTCAAACTTAGCCTAAAAGTGACTAGAATTGACCCGAAACCAAACCAGAGTTGACTAGTTGATTGAAAGTCAACAGTTGGTCAGCATTAGCCTTGTTTGACCTAGGGTTGACCTAGAGTTGACCAGGGTTGACCAGTTGACCAAAAATCAACTGTAAGTCAACCTTTGACTCAGTTTGACCTAGTTTGACTTGGATTGACTTTCTGTGACCTAGTATGACCTAGTATGACCTAGTATGACCTAGTTTGACTTAGACTTGCATATCATGACTTAATTAGTTTCCCTTTCATTATTAAACCCTAATTAGCTTATATATATATCTCATCTTTAGGATTGTGGCATCACTCTGAGCATCGACCCTATTGACAGCTCAGGACCGCAGGCGAGTACATTCACTGATAGTTTTCATTGTCTTGATATCTGCTATATCCGATTCA
Source organism: Iris pallida (assembly GCA_029216955.1). Taxonomy (NCBI): domain Eukaryota; kingdom Viridiplantae; phylum Streptophyta; class Magnoliopsida; order Asparagales; family Iridaceae; genus Iris; species Iris pallida. Next base: position 13,689,853 of record JANAVB010044419.1, read on the forward strand.
GTTGTAGTATCTTACTTGATTTTCCGACACGATGGTTCACGATCTAGTATACGTCGGATCATGACATGAGATGTTGTTCCTGGATTTTCTTGGTATATTGGTACATTTCCTGTCTTGTTCCCTGTACTTGTATAGATACCGATTCCTGAGAGGGAGTAGCTACCCTCTTAGAGAATCCCGTGTCATGACGTGTCATGTCTGGATCCATTATACTATTCGGGGATGGAGAATTATTAGGGGCTATGTGATCAAAGCCACCCTGTCACTATATTCTTGTGCTTACGTCACTCCCACCTCACGTAGGGTGTAGCGAGATCCAATTCCTTATGCTTGTTATCCAGGTTGGCAGGCATGACCCTTTCCAGAGATTTTCTTGTGATTGTCGGGCCAAGTGGATAGCCTGTCCTGTAACTTTCCCAAACCGATCACATAACGCTCTAATAATTCATGGCATATTTTATATTTATTTTATCACATCATATATCCTGCTCAGTTCTACATTCAGTACTTTTCTCACCATGTTATGATATTCAGTACTTACATGTTCTACATGATCTTATGCTATACCTTGATTGAAGGCTAAGTTCTGTTCGGGAGAAGGGTTACAATCCCGGTCCTTGTTTGGTTTACGGGTTGTAACTCGGCTTCCGAATAGCTCCCAAGTCATCCTATATCTTTGTCTTGTATTTTATTATAATTATCTCTTATAGAATTTGTCAATTCATATGAAACTGCTGTTAGTGTTTGTACTTGCTCATTTTCCTGACAGGATAACCGTTGATGTTTGCAGAGTATATGTTAGCTGATTGCTCTACCTTTTACGGGTATGGCCAGGACAGAGTTTGATGAAACATTACTCCTGGAGCCCGTAGATGATATAGCCCCTGTTTAGACTGTTAGATAGGTTTACCTGGACTGCGATCCAGCTAGTGTTTTCAGACTGTAGTTTTATATTATATTTTGAGTTTCTGTGACGTATTTATATCTCTGAGCTTGTGTTGGATCTTGAACTCCTTTCCAGTTTTCCTTTCTATCATATTTATATTTCGTGCTATCTATCCTAGTTTGTCTTGTGATTGAGTTATGCCATATTATACCTCCGTACGGAGATGACAGGTACCCTTATATTTTATCTAGTTGTATTATTTATAGACGACCTATACCGCATTCTACCGCCGATTCTGCGGTGTAGGCTGGACGTAACCACGTACTCGTGCCCCTAATCAGGGTACGGGTCGTGACAGCTCTGCAACTTCGGTGCTTCGTCTCGAGGTGGCGATTTCTAGTGGTGAGCAAGATCGGAGGAGATCCGGGCGGCAAGTGGGGTCTGGCTTTCGATGGCGGTGCAAGTCACGAGGAGGTAGTGACGATGGTCTCGCAGCTCAAGACAGCTGCACGAAACTCGAAGGGGGCAGCGCTGGAACCGAGGAGACGCTCGTGAGAACCGAGGGTACAGTCTACGAGAGATGGTGGCTCGGCAGTCGAGGTGGCAGCCTCGTCTCACGAAAAAGCAGCGACGCGGCGGTGGACTGGTGGCGGGGCTCGGCCGGGAATGGTGGTGGTCGACCGGGTTCTCCACCAGAGAGAGGAGAGAGAAAGAGTGTAGAGAGAGAAAGTGCACAGAGAGAGAGAGAGAGAGAGAGAGAGAGAGAGAGAGAGAGAGATTAGAAAATGTGTCAGTGTGTGATATGTCAGTGACTAGAGAACTATGCTATAATATTTATAATAAAATAATCTCGTGTGTGTGTAGTAGGGAGTGGCGGAGTAGTAATTAGTAATAGATCTGGGGTTATTCTCTACAGTGGCAGTAGCAGTAAATAATGATAGATCTGGGGGCAAGGATTCAATTTTGTAACAAATTCTGTTATTTCAAATAACTATATGATAACTGCCTAGCTAATTACACGATTAGTAACAATTAATTAGTTAATAACATGCTAATTAGAAAAAATCTGTACTAATCCTTTCCTATCTACTAATTACAAGCTAATATCGACTGTCTAATAATAATAACAACATCAAAACAAACTAACCAAATTTAACTAATAAATAACAATAAATTTTTTGGTTATTACTAATTAGGACTTAATTAATTTAGTTTTAAATCATTAAGAACAACATAACAAAACTAATACTTGACTAGATTTCTTACAAGTTAAAATTTATAATCAAACCATTTTCTTCTATAAAAATATTAATTTTTCTAGAATGGAGAAAATTCATGAATAATCAAAATTCATTAATTAAATAACTATCCAAATAAAATTTGGTTTTATTAATGAAAAATAATATTATACCTAAAAGAAAATTAGAAAAATCTTAAAAATTCACCAAAATTTGATTCAGGGAGTTACAAGTGTATAGTCTCTGAGTTTGCGTTTGGTTAGTTTCATCTGGAAAATAATTTTCCCAATTTTTTTCAGATTGTGTTTGGTAAAAAATTTAGATTGTGAAAAATAATTATGAATGTATTTTGTCCATAATTTATTTTTGTTATCCAACTTTTGGTGTCCAGTATCTATGACACCATCTTGCCGTGTCCACATTGGTGGTGCCATGGCGAGGCTCTGCGGATTTTCGTCTCCAGCTATGATGAGGCTTTATTTTCGTTGCTGCCTTGTATCACCACTGCCACCCTCGATTTTATTGTCCTGCCATAGCGAGCCATCAGCCTTAAATCTCTAGCGCCACCCTCGCCGTGTCCAGCCGCCGTGGTGTCGCAGAGTCCAGATTCCCACAGCCTCTTCGAAGTGCTGTCGACAACTACGCTCGCCACCACCATCCTGACCATCTTGACGGAACCCCTCCCACCAGGATGCATCATCACCACACCATCTAACCGTCACCACAACCAGCAGCGCCAGATCCAACCAGATCTTCCGCTCGACCGAGTCTCCCCGGTACAAGGCATGTGATCGTCGGACCCCTAGATCGAACCCCACCTCGAGCACCCTTAGCATAGCTAAACCCTCGCTTGACCGAAGCTGCCACCTCCGTCGTGGTCGGGGTAGCACGACTTCCTCAAAGCTGGCCACCGTGTCCGTGTCCCGAGCCCACCTGCTTGGCCACCTCCCTGGCGGGTGGGGCTCGCAAATAGTATAAAAATAATTTAAGAAAATAACTTTCTGCTGTTGTTTGAAAGGGGAGTTAAAAATCTATTTCCAAATTTTTTTTAAAATGTATTTTCTATGTTTGGACTGCCAAACAAGTTTTCTGGAGCAATTGATGTTTAAACTCAAAAAAGGGGTTTTCTAAACCTAACCAAACAGGCCTTTATGCTCTAGATCTTAGAAGCCAGAAACTCCTAGAAGGTTAACAAATTTGAGTAAGAACCTTGATTCAATGGTTCTTACTTGGGAGCTCGCTTCTCCGATGACGGAAGCTCGTTTCTTCGACGACGGAAGAACGTTTCTTCGACGACATGAGAACTTCCCATAATATGACTATAATTTTAAAAGTGAACATAAATTTTGGGAAGAAAGTTAGAAGATGTTTAATGTACGATTATCAAAGTACCAAAAAACTAAAGATTATTTACCTTGACATCATAAAAAATCAACATACAAATGATCTCTCTATAACTTTGAATTGAACTTTATAAATTCTAATAAATATTAGAATATTTATAAGTTTTGATAACAATAATTAATAAATATATATTTTTATTAGCGCACGCTCCCATCACACTCCAATTTTTAGACTCTTCTAAGTAGTCGTGTTCCCCTGCTCATACCCCGGCTTTCGTCCCCGTTTTCGCTTCTGGCCTCTAAGCTCTAGATAAAGAGTCAATTATATACTTTTTGGGGAATTTTTAGCTTTATGTCCTATCAAATATCTTTGAAAGATACGAATCTCCCTGTTCATCATGTTCGACAAAAGTAGAGGAATATGCTTTTATAGTGCGATACTTAGTCAAAAGATCTGTTCTTATCACCAACACCAGCAGTATTGATAATTTTATACGTCACTTTTGATATTAGCCCTTCGATAATCTTGATGTGATGTGCCATATAGTATTCCTCTAGGGTAGCTTGTTTATGCAGATCAACCCTCTTGGTAAACTGTCACGCCCCAGAACCAGAATACTGGCAAGTAGGGACAGACCAGGCCAGCTACGTATACCAAAGTACTCCAGTACTCCGAAATGACGTATAAGCTGTATAGACATGGGGTTACTACTACAAGCCAATAGTCGATCCTAGGTCAAGCAATCCTAGGTATCTCAATCACAGGCAGTAAACAATGTACAAGAAGTAAGATCAACTGGAATATAAAATAGTAAAGCGTCCCAAACTATCATATATCAATGATCATGAAGCTAGTAATACAGAGTGAAGACTAGCAAAAGTAATAGTCGTATATGATAAGCTCTAGCTATAGTCTAGAATAATGCAAATCATGTTCTGGCCCGTAGGCTAAATGTCAAGTCCAAAACACGAGCTAAACACGTGCTCGGAGGCTAAACGCCACAAAAGAATAATGTACATAGCTAGTGGGAGAATGAAATAGAAAACCCACTAAGGTACTCTGGTGCTCCGGGTAGTCACCGTCGAGTAGATGGTACGGAAGATCCTTCGGGCTCCTCTATCAGATCTGGCCAAGCAAAACCAGTGGGGTCAGATCCCCAATAGCAAGTACCACAAAGGAAGCCAAACTATGAACTAAAACCAGCATGCAAATCATAGCAACGGATAGAGACAGAAATAAGTAAAGGCAAATCGAGACTCGTGCGCTACCAATGCACTTATCCCGAGAATAGAAAAGACAATAAGTAAAGCAACATGTAGCATAAGGTAAAGGACATGTGACATAATGTAAACTGTGTACATGTAAGAAAAAGGAAGCATGTGAACATGAAAGGTAAACTAGACATGTGAGCATGTTAAGTAGCCGGAACATGTGAGCATGTTAGGTAACTAGAGCATGTGAGCATGTTAGATAACTGGAGCATGTGAGAATGTTAGGTAACTGGAGCATATGAGATAACTGGAACATGTGAGCATGTAGGGTAACTGAGACATGTGAGCATGTAAGGTAACTGAGACATGTGAGCATGTTAGATAACTGGAGCATGTGAGCATGTTAGGTAACTGGAGCATGTGAGATAAATGGAACATGTGAGCATGTAGGGTAACTGAGACATGTGAGCATGTAAGGTAACTGAGACATGTGAGCATGTGAGATACTATATAGGACGACAAATGATAAGATGACTTAGAAACTATTCCGAAACCCAAGTTACAACCCGTAAACCAAACAAGGACCGGGATTGTAACCCTTCTCATGAACAGAACTTTAGTATCTAATCATTTACCGGCAAAAGTAAAGCATAAACAAAGATGTACGAAAAATAAACAAATCTGGACACTGCCTAGACAAACTAGACTAGACTGGACTCCATACAATAGTCACGACCAAGCAATGAGTACGGCTTTATACATTAGCTAACTTGGGTTGTCACAATCCTAATTACTAACAAATACAAGTTTGAGAATTCCAAGTCCAGCACCTGTCTACTACTACCTGAATTGTCCAAGCCAAAGGAGCAATGGTAATAGTGGATCCAGGAGACAAATGTATCCTATGGTAGTGGTACATCGCCCGGGAGACAAATGTACCACTAAGACATATAATAATGGGTACATCGCCCAAGAGACAAATGTTCCCGGTGCAACACTCGACGGTGCGCTGGAAGTGTGCTCATCATGACAGATAGCTCCAAATCCTAAGTATATATATATATAATGCCAAGACCAAAGGGGCAACAGGTAACTGGAAAATTCTCAATGATCTAAGTAATCAAGCTAGTTGTTTAGTCCTTAACATTTTCTTGTTGGATTTCGGGTGTGGCATTCTGTAGAATCCATCCTAGACATGAGACATGCAAGACTGGACAAAAGCGAGAATGTGCACCATAACAAGCCACAACAAGAAAATATAATAAACAAGAAGCCAGGAGTGCGCTACGACGAGCCACTATAGGGAGTGCGCCATGACAGGCCACTATCATGTAAGCAAAAAAAGACATGTACAAGAGTGCACCACGACGGGTCACTATCTAGTAAGCAAAGAAGACATGTAAGAAGAGTGCGCCACGACAGGCCACTATCATGTAAGCAAAGATGACATGTAACAATTATCATAGCTTGTAATAAAGAATCTATCAAAAGACATAACATGGCATGTGGAAAACAATAATTAAAGCTAAGTACATTTCATAGAAAGATGATTGAACATGTGCTAGTGTCAAGTGTATATAGGGTGTACAATCATTCTCTAACTATGTAAGATCATCTAATCATGTTAAAAAATCATTACAATCGAAGAAAATATCAAAAACGGACAAAAACGGACAGAAACGGGCAAAAGCAGACTAAAACAGCATAAAGCGGCATACCGACGGTATACTGCGGCATACCGGCGGTATACCAGCCTAAAGACAGAAAGTTTCTGGTGCAAAAATTGGCATACCGGCGGTATACACTGGCATACCAGCGGTATACCGGTTTTTC
>JANAVB010044419.1:13701364-13866364 GCA_029216955.1 Iris pallida
AATTCCGTCCTCGGAATTTTCTAAATCTAGTCAAGCATGAAAACCAAACCAAAGAACTGGAAAAATCATATCAATCAAAACAAAGCATGGCATGTTGGTAATATAAAGACAACAGTAATATAAGTAAATGCATAAGCAATAACACAACCATAATCAAGAAGGGTTGGAGGCATATGAATAAATATGTCTCCTGAGTCAGTTGAATAGAAGCAGGCCTACACTGACTCCACAACTTAGATAAAAGTCAATTCTCAAATTAAGCCGGTACCAATGACTTAATCCAAGACATGACTCTACCCAGGACGTATCTTCGTAGTCGAGACATGTGATAAATATCATGTATCTCAAGATACGAAGACAAAAGAGTGAGATTAGAAACTCGCTAAATATGCGTAACGCAAGAGATAAATAAGAGTGGAAGCAGAATAGGACAATACCTACAACATGACCTTCCTCAGCCAAAACCAGCTCTAACATACCAAACTCTGCCTGTCCATGCCTCGGAACTGCTGCTCTAACCGGCTGCTGCTGAAATGGTACCTGAGCCATATACTGCTGGACTGCCGGGGTAGCCGGTGAAGCTGGACTCTGGCAGGACTAACCCTGCTGGCTGATCAGGCTGAACTGACACCTCTGCCCTCGGGTCATCTCTGAACTCTGCCCCTGAATGCTGAGACTGATCCTCCATGATTGGCCTGACAGAAGATTGCTGACCGCTATCGGCAAAACCCAAACAAGATGATCGGAAGGATTAAGAACAGTGCCTTTGAAAGTTAAAGAACATAAGGATTAAATCGAGAGAACAGGAAGGATCAACGATCAAGGCAGATATCAGGTCAAAGGATCAGAGATATAGAATAACACGAAGGATATCAATAAAGGAGAATTGTGACTGAGATATCTAAACATAAGTAACCCCTACATATCTGATAAATCAGACCTTGTATGGGCCACCACTAAAACCAATGTCACGCCTCAGAACCAGAATACTGGCAAGTAGGGACGGACCAGGCCAGCTACGTATACCAAAGTACTCCAGTACTCCGAAATGACGTATAAGCTGTATAGACATGGGGGTTACTACTACAAGCCAACAGTCGATCCTAGGTCAAGCAATCCTAGGTATCTCAATTACAAGCAGTAAACAATGTACAAGAAGTAAGATCAACTGGAATATAAAATAGTAAAGCGTCCCAAACTATCATATATCAATGATCATGAAGCTAGTAATACAGAGTGAAGACTAGCAAAAGTAATAGTCATACATGATAAGCTCTAGCTATAGTCTAGAATAATGCAAATCATGTTCTGGCCCTAGGCTAAATATCAAGTCCAAAACACGAGCTAAACACGTGCTCGGAGGCTAAACGCCACAAAAAAAATAATGTACATAGCTAGTGGGAGAATGAAATAGAAAATCCACTAAGGTACTCTGGTGCTCCGGGTAGTCACCGTCGAGTAGATGATACGGAAGATCCTTCGGGCTCCTCTATCAGATCTGGCCAAACAAAACCAATGGGGTCAGACCCCCAATAGCAAGTACCACAAAGGAAGCCAAACTATGAACTAAAATTAGCATACAAATCATAGCAACGGATACAGACAGAAATAAGTAAAGGCAAATCGAGACTCGTGCGCTACCAATGTACTTATCCCGAGAATAGAAAAGACAATAAGTAAAGCAACATGTAGCATAAGGTAAAGGACATGTGACATAATATAAACTGTGTACATATAAGAAAAAGGAAGCATATAAACATAAAAGGTAAACTAGACATGTGAGCATGTTAAGTAGCCGGGAAATGTGAGCATGTTAGATAACTGGAGCATGTGAGCATGTTAGATAACTGGAGCATGTGAGCATGTTAGGTAACTGGAGCATGTGGGATAACTGGAACATGTGAGCATATAGGGTAACTGAGATATGTGAGCATGTAAGGTAACTGAGACATGCGAGCATGTTAGATAACTGGAGCATGTGAGCATGTTAGGTAACTGGAGCATGAGAGATAACTGGAACATGTGAGCATGTAGGATAACTGAGACATGTGAGCATGTAAGGTAACTGAGACATGTGAGTATGTAAGATACTATATAGGACGACAAATGATAAGATGACTTAGGAACTATTCCGAAACCCAAGTTACAACCCGTAAACCAAACAAAGACCGGGGTTGTAACCCTTCTCCTGAACAGAACTTTAGTATCTAATCATTTACCGACAAAAGTAAAACATAAACAAAGATATACTGAAAATAAATAAATCTGGACACTGCCTAGACAAACTAGACTAGACTGGACTCCATACAATAGTCACGGCCAAGCAATGAGTACGGCTTTATACATTAGCTGACTAGGGTTGTCACAATCCTAATTACTAACAAATACAAGTTTGAGAATTCCAAGTCCAGCACCTGCCTGCTACTACCTGAATGGTCCAAGCCAAAGGAGCAATGGTAATAGTGGATACATCGCCCAGGAGACAAATGTATCCTATAGTAGTGGTACATCGCCCGGGAGACAAATGTACCACTAAGACATATAATAATGGGTACATCGCCCAAGAGACAAATGTGCCCGGTGCAACACTTGACGGTGCGCTGGAAGTGTGCTCATCATGACAGATAGCTCCAAATCCTAAGTATATATATATATAATGCCAAGACCAAAGGGGCAAAAGGTAACTGGGAAATTTTCAATGATCTAAGTAATCAAGCTAGTTGTTTAGTTCTTAACATTTTCTTGTTGGATTCCGGGTGTGGCATTTCGCAGAATCCATCCTAGACATGAGACATGCAAGAATGGACAAAAGCGAGAATGTGCACCATAACAAGCCACAATAAGAAAATATAATAAACAAGAAGCCAGGAGTGCACTACGACGAGCCACTATAGGGAGTGCGCCATGACAGGCCACTATCATGTAAGCAAAGAAAGATATGTACAAGAGTGCACCACGACGGATCACTATCTAGTAGGCAAAGAAGACATGGAAGAAGAATGCGCCACAATGGGCCACTATCATGTAAGCAAAAAAGACTTGTAACAATTATCATAACTTGTAAGAAAGAATCTATCAAAAGACATATCATGGCATGTGGAAAACAATAATTAAAGCTAAGTACATTTTATAGAAAGATGATTGAACATGTGCTAGTGTCAAGTGTATATAGGGTGTACAATCATTCTCTAACTATGCAAGATCATCTAATCATGTTAAGAAATCATTACAATCGAAGAAAATATCAAAAACGGACAAAAATGGGCAGAAACGGGCAAAAACAGACTAAAACAGCATAAAACGGCATACCGGCGGTATACTGCGGCATACCGACGGTATACCGGCCTAAAGACAGAAAGTTTCTGGTACAAAAATCGGCATACCGGCGGTATACACCGGCATACCAGCAGTATACCGGTTTTTCAAACAGCAACAAAAATCAGATTTTTGCCAAAACTTGTTTCGGCCATAAAAACTTCGTTTTAAATCGAAATTCAGATTTTTAAAAGTCAAAATTGTATAGAATTGAATTTCCTACAACATGGAACCATTAGATTTCAAGAATTCAAAGGTTTGATATATCAATGTCTCAAAATACTCCCAAAAATAGGTTTTTGGGGCACCAAAATGGGTTCCGATTGCCACCAAACTCAAAATCCATGATATACAAACTAGGTAAGGGCCTCATATATGTATATGTGACCAAGAACCATGATGGTAACACTAGTATCACTCTTGATACCAAGTTTTCTACTAAGTCTGTATTGGGTTTTAGCAGAAAATCAAAACCTTCCTTATACAAATTTTGGAAATATGCATATATACGAGAATCATAAGGAAAACATATTTAACAAAATACGTTTGGGAAAATTCTAAGCATTTAATACCAAGGAAAACAAAAATAATAACAAAACAATATGGTTCATGGATTTGGCAAGATGTACTTGCCTAGGTTAAGCTCCAAGCCTAATCTTCTACTTCACCACCAAGAGGGGTACGAAACCAAACTCTAGACCTCAAGGCCAAGCTCTTGGCAAGCTAGAGAATGGAAGAAGAAATAAAGAGAGAGTGAAGAGAATGAAAAGAGAGATGAGAGAAAAAGTGAAATGGTATATATAGAAGGAAGAATTAATCTTAGTCGTTGGATGGTGATCCATGTGAAGGTCTAAGTTAATCCTAGCCATCCAAAGAAAACCAAGTATCCATTGGGTAAAAGGGTGCATCTATACTATTCATGAAAATATCTAAACACTATTCATCAAAATATCCAAAATACTATTCATCAAAATATCGGAAACACTATTCATGAAAATATCTGAAATCAAAAATATCTAAAATATAAAAAATCTGTCTGGACGGTATGCCATCGGTATACTGGCGGTATGCCGGCCAAGGAAAAATCTATAAGTTAGAATTTTTTTTAAAGCATTACGAAAACCAAGAAAATACGAAATACACTACAAAATACGTATCCGTATATAAATACCGATACTGTGAGACGAGTCTAATGGCAGAATGAAAAGAGAGACGAGTCTATAATTTATAATGTTTTTACACAATTTGTAACATGTGTAATTATGAAAATACTTGCAAATTCTTCAATTTTACAGAGATAATGGCAGAAGTTTATTACTGCCAGGTTTGTAACCAGATTTTTAGCATACTGACACGGGTTTAAAGAAGTCAACTCATCATGAAAAACAATGCCAAAAGTCAATTATGATTCACTTTAGTAGGGGCTTGCGAGAAATCCCAGAACTTGCATGAGGATTTGCTACATGCATGGAACTGACGTCAATAGCTTTAAGAAGTACAGTAAGATATGCAGCAGACATGTTGAAGCTAGTCCAAGATGTTACATCTCAGTTTAGGCCTAAGTTAATTTAGTAACAATGCTAGGCTAGGTAGACTTTACTAAGTATACTAATACTTTTTTGATTACAAGTTGGGAGTAACCCCTCACTCTAGTCATTATTTTTATAATTTTCGAGTTCTTTTGGTTGCTGGTTTATTCATCTAGTAATTGATCTGAGATTTCATTCACCCTGAATCGTGTTATCTGAATAGTATCACATATACTACTTGGTAGATTATTTTAATGCTAAAATTTGTATGATATATAATTTGTTTATTACTTATTATTTAATTCTATTTTGGTGCATTGTGATAATCATCTTGCATCGTCGTAGAAAATGATGGCTTACACAGTTGTCTTTTTCATTTACGGTTTATTTTTTTACACATATAACATATTTAATGCACTCTTAATGGTCCTATAGTCAGGTCCATGGTAAAGTTTTTATTGGTTAAAAATCTATTGAAGATGAATTCTCTGTAAAGGAGATGAATTTGCTTTCTCCTCTTTTCTCATCTCTTGAAATTTAAAATTTAAAATTAAAAAAATTAAAAATTAAAAACTAAAAATTAAAAAATTAAAAATATAAAATATAAATTATAAATTATAAATTAAAAACTAAAAACTAAACACTAAAACTAAAAATTTAAAACTAAAAATTAAAACTAATAAATAATAAATAATAAATAATAAATAATAAATATTAAATAGTAAATAGTAAATAATAAATAATAAATAATAAATATTAAATATAAAATATAAAATAAAATAAAATAAATAATAAACAATAAACCATAAAAAATAAACAATAAACAATAAACAATAAACAATAAATAGTAAATAATAAACAATAAACAATAAACAACAAACAATAAACATTAAATAATAAATAATAAATGATAAATGATAAATGATAAATAATAAAAATAAAAATAAAATAAAAATAAAAATAAAAATAAAAATAAAGTAAGAAATAGAAATTTAAAAAAATAAAAATAAAAATAAAAAATAATAAAAATAAAATAAAAATAAAAATAAAAATAAATAAATAAATGAAAATATCCATATAGTATTCGTACCCGTTTCCCTGTTCGTATTGTGTAACATAATTGACTAGTTTTTGTACCTATCTGAACTGAAAATGTCTATATCATGTGTCCATAATCCTACAACATATGACATGCTTGTATTTGCTAAGTTATCTACATGTTATGGATTTATTTCCAAATCTTAGTTAATATAACATCACATCTACTTATATCTCCTTATCTCATATGTAAGTAACATTTATAACATAATGATTACTTTGTCCTTTTCATGTGTTACAGGTTCCTCTACTGCTGTTGTTTTCTGGAGCCAGTGTTGCACTTGGAGGTAAGCTAATTATGTTGCATAGCGATGAAACCTTGATGCCATAGTTTTTAGTTGGTTACAAACTTAGGTGATATCTAATATTTTATTTAGAATTGGCTAATACTATATTTTTTGGTTTAGAAAAATAGAAGAGATTCTTTGTTGTGAGATTGTGTGTATTTATTGGTACAAATAATCCTTCCCAATCAAGATTATGAGTTCAACGTATCTGACAGTAACTATTGAATCATTGATCACCTACGTCTTTATGTATATCAAGGTTGCCACTAATGTAGTTAGCAACCTGCGTTAAGCTCTATATTTAATAATAGGAATAGTTAAGCATGACGCGTGGTGGTGCAAGTAGTTAAGATCAGATCTTTATCCCTTCAACCAAAGTAGGGCTAAGAACTTTCATCGAGTTAGGGTGGGTTGGCTGCCCTTTCTATGGTCAAGTTCCATTTGCGTTTGACAAGCGTGATTTTAGGATATTCTCATCTCTAAGATTAACTTTTCTGAAGTCCAATCAGATTCTGATTCTCTTGAGATAGATTGGATATATCTTGTAGATTTAGTAACAATTTGTTCAGAATCATGATTGTTTTTGGACTATCAGTTTATTGATTAATGTTTGGCCGTCCTGCCCGATCTCTCTTTTTGATTTTTTTTACTTATATATATTTCATGTTCTAATAAATAGTAAACAATTTAGATCTTACTTCAAAGCAATTGGAGCTTTATGTAATTTAAGTATAAATAGATCAAAAGCTATTACTAAACTTTATCTCTAAACACTAAAGTTATGGATCAAAACAAAAATCCTATAATTTGATGTTGAATATTGTGCTTAATAACAAAATAACACATATTTATATTAAACATGCATCCACTAAATAACTGATAGTGGAGATCCATAAGCATCAACCTAAGATCTATCTTGGATTTGTTATCTTGCTTGTGGGTAGTTCTTCAAATGCAACAGAGAAAGAACATCATAAGCACCATGCCTCCAACAAAAGTTTATGATTCTACCTTTTAGAATTGGAGGATCATGAGTATTTCCTTCTAGAAAATTTTATCATCTCTTTCTTTGATCCTAAGGAATTGGTCTCTTGGAATTTCTAGTACAACTCTAACTCTTAATTTCCTATTTACAGGGATCTAGAAATCATGTTTCCCTAAATCTTTTTCATAATAGTTGTTGTTCTTATAGTAAAATGAAATAATTTGCTTAACCGTTTTAGTGCCTCAGCTAATGTTGTATATGTTGTATCAGTACAGCAGAGCAAAAGCTCAAATCTTCCACTCTTTAGTCCCACATCGGCTAGGTGGGATGTCTCTACTATTCATATATTACTATGCTTCCCATTGTTTCATTAAAGCCTGGTGAGGGTGCCCCATGGGCCACGCGTGCGACACCGCCGCCGCCCGGCCCGACTCGGTTCGCGTAACGGGTATGGGTACGTGCGCATATCTGCGGGCCTCGAATGCGGATTCGATTTTTTCTTCGGATTCGGGCTGAGACCCTAAAACTCTTTTTGCTCCTCATTTAAATTTGATCGTTACTATTTATTAATTTCTGTCACATTTGGATTCTAAACTCGGTCCAGATTCAATGAACCATGTGTTTTTGTTTGCTACAAATGTTTTTCTTTAATTGACTAATTAATTTGTTTTAATTCTCATAGCCGTTGTAAACGTTGGGAACATCCTATATATTAAGCTCCCTTCTCCTCCTTCTAATTACACAGAAAATTTCTGACAAAAACACTCTTAAAAAATCTTGTACTCTCCACTCTCGAAAACACTTAGTCCTCCTTTTTCTGCTCTGGACATAGCTAAGTCGGTGTTCACTCTCTCTTCGTTGTGTGCGGTAAGAAGATTCCGGTAGAGCAAAAATTTTACCACTAGGGGTGTTCGGATTCAGTCTGCATATAGACCCGGACTAACTCTTAGGGCAATGCTAGGTGCACGACTTCCCCGGATGCCGGTAACATTTACATATTTTATTTTGTTTGTAGATTTTTAATCGAAGAATATTGAAGAAATTTCAACAATCTAAGAGTTATCTAAATCGTCTATTCAATTTAAAGATATTATTTTTCAATCTTGTTAAGATCATTCTCTGTTCTGTTCACGAAAAAAATAATTTTTTCTTTCTCTGTTAAGAAACCAAGTTTTGTTAGCCGACTTCAATTTGTTAGTGTTAACACATTGGCAAAAAGACAAAATTGTAAACTTCTACAAACTTTAAACTTTTACATATTTATTACCATTATATATATATATATATATATATATATATATATATATATATATATATATTTTTATATATATATATATATATATATATATATATATATATATATATATATATATATATATATACACAAAAGACAAAATTGTAAACTTCTACATATTTGATAGTGTTAACATATTCGCTACTGTTAGCCGAGTTCAATAATTTAATTTGTTACTCATAGCACTTTGTAGACATTTATTTGCTTACCAAAGTATTCTCACATATTATTGCTTAATAGGTATTCCTTAATTATTGCTAGACAAGTTTCTATTTTATAAATTTGCCCTCATTTAGGCACTATATTATTTAACAAATCTTCATTAAATATTGTCAAATAAATTGTTTACGATTTGTCAAATTATTGTCATATCATTAACATATATATTGTTATTAGTTACAAAACAATTGTTGCTTCATAAGCTGTGTTAGAGATTAACAATTTTCATAATTAATACTGTACTAGTTGAGTAGTTTCCTTTACTCAATATTTTAATTTAGGCTAAATCAAATAATAAATTGATATAGTAAGATTCCTTTAATTATAAAGTAATAAAGTAGATATTTGTTTAGGAACAAGCCGAAAGGGTCATTCTGTCAAAAAGGCATAATTCGTCTAAGCGACCGGTACTTAAGTGTTCCTAGTGAATCACCGCTTGCTGGGAGCCGGCCCCTATAGCTAACCCAACCTTATCAAAACTTAAAAAACTAAAATTTTGAAGGTAGATTACTAAAATTATTTTAATTATTAATTTTAGCTTAAAGCCATCTTATTGAGTAAATTCAAACTTTTACAGACCTTTAGAAATCATGTCTGCCAAGGAAGAGACCTTCACTGCAAAGTCCGCTAAGTTCTATGGCACCTATTTCAAGAGATTGCAGAGCCAGATGAAATTTTGGCGTAGCACTTTAGGCCTGATTTCTGCCATTGATGGGTCCACACCCATCACAAATGATTCTGATGAGACTGAGTCTGACGTAGGGGTATCCAAGTCCCCCTCTTCCTCCAAACCTAAGACCCCTAAAGAAATAGACTACCATTGCTTCCACAGAATCTTAAGCGCTATGTTTGAGTCACTCTATGACATATTTTTTGAATATAAAAGCGCTAAAGAACTCTGGGATGCTTTGGAAGATGAATATGGTTGTGATGATGCTGTAATTGATAGATTCAATTCCTCCTCATTCAACATATATGTCATGGTAGATAACAAACCTATCAATGACCAAATTCATGAATTCCAAGAACACCTTAGGCATATTCAATCCAAAGGTATATTCTTTTCTACTAAGCATAAAATAGGATATTTGATAGACAAACTATCTCCTTCTTGGTCTAATATGGCAAATGATCTCTTATTTCTACAAGGAACAATTATATACCCTCAAGCTCTAAAGAGACTTAGAACAGAAGAAGAATATAGGTTAAAGGCCAAAGCTAGGTCTAATGCCACAGCTAGGATAAACCTTGTAGAAAGCCATGGCAAAACCAAGGCTAACAACCATCTCAAACCCAAGAAAAACTCCTTTAAAAAGAAGCAGAGTTTTCAACCAAATCATCCAAACCCTCATTATCGAAATTCTCATTATCCAAACCCTCAACACCATCAACACCAAAAACCTAAAAACTTTGGTCAGACTCAGGATCAAAGAAGATTTTGTTTAGTGTGTGGTAGAACCAACCATACGGCCATCAACTGCTTCCAAAGGAAAAAAGAACCTATCAAGACCTCCTTCAAAGAAAAAGACAAGCCAGAGGCTAACATGATTCTGAATGGGTCTTCTAGCTCCTTCAGGTTTGTAAGCTATCAACCTGTAGTAAAGCTTTCTTTACATTCTAATGATTGGTGGTTGGATTCTGGAGCTAATATTCATGTTTTATTTTATCGTTCCTGTTTTTCAACCTATCAGGAATCATGTGGATGAGGCCTGATTCTAGGAGATGGCTCAACAGCACAGATTGTGGAAAGAGAAAAAATAGATCTAAAGATGACATCAGAGAAAATTCTACCTCTCCATAATGTGCTTTATGTGCCGTATGTTTAAAAAACCTTGTTAGTAGATCTCTCCTTGTAGCCTCAGGATACAAAATTGTAATAGAGGCCAATAAAGTAGTTTTTTTTTCTAAGAATGAACTTTTTATGGGAAAAGGATTTGTAAAAGATGGAATCTTTATTTTGAGTATCATGAATAAATTTTCAAATCCTTCTTTGGTTGTTGCTAATGTTGAATCATCAAATATTTGGCATGGCAGATTAGGTCATGTGAACTTAGGAACTATTAAAAGGATGATGAGCTTAGACCTTATACCTAAGACTCCTATAGATGATGAACAGAAATGTGAGATTTGTATTCAAGCAAAATAAACTAGATTACCTTTCAAATCTGTCCATAGGGATTCTGAACTCCTAGAGCTTATCCATAGTGATGTTTGTGATTCCAATAGGGTTTTAACCCGAGGAGGTAGAAAATACTTTGTTACCTTTATAGATGACCATTCAAAGTATTGTTACACTTATCTTATTAAGACCAAAGATGAAGTTCTAGACAGGTTCAAGGTCTATAAGTTTGAAGCTGAGAACCAATTAGATAGAAAGATTAAGATCCTTAGATCAGATCGTGGTGGAGAGTATACCTCAAATGAAATGACCAACTTCTATGAAGAACATAGAATTATTCATGAGGTTACTGCTCCTTATTCACCATAGTCCAATGGAGTTACTGAAAGGAAGAATCACACTTTGTTAGACATGGTAAATTCTATGCTTCTCAGCTCTGGTGCCCCTAAAATTTGGGGAGAAGCCCTTTTGTCAGCCTTTTATATCCTTAATAGTATTCCCAGTAAGACTAATAATAAGATCCCATATGAGTTATGGAAAGGTGGAACCCCTAGGATTAACTATCTTAAAGTTTGGGGATGTCTAGCTAAGGTAGGAATTCCTGAACCTAAAAGAGAAAGATAGTACCTAAGATTGTAGATGCTGTGTTCATAGGATATGTCCTAGATAGCAATGCCAATAGATTTCTTGTAACCCATTCTAAAGTAAATAAAATCTCTAATAACACAATTATAGAAGGTAGAGATGCATTTTACTTTGAGAATATTTTCATCTTCAAAGATAGAATCCCTTCAGCTTCCTCCAATCCTTCTCTTACTCCATCTTCTAGTTCTTATATTCAATATCAAATTCACAACCTGAACAAGTCATAGAACCTAGAAGGAGTAAAAGAGAAATGATTGAAAAGAATTTAGGAGAATGATTCTTCACACTTTTGATAGAGGGTGATCCCTCAACTTATGAAGAAGCCATATCTTCTCATGATGTCCCTTTCTGGAAAGAAGCTATTAACAATGAGTACAACTCCATTATGGAGAACAATACTTGGTTTCTAGCAGATCTTTCTTTAGGCAGTAAACCCATAGGTTGTAAGTGAATATTCAAAAAAAACTTAGAGCCGATGGTACCATAGAAAAATACAAGACTAGGCTAGTAGCCAAAGGATTTACCCAGAAGAAAGGTTTAGATTATTTTGATACCTACTCTCCTGTAGCTAGAATCACTTCTATTAGAACCCTCCTAGTCCTAGCTTCCATTCATGATATGCTGATCCATCAAATGGATGTAAAGACAACATTTTTAAATGGAGATTTAGAGAAAGAAATATATATATGAAGCAACCTGAAGGTTTTATTGCTAAAGGCCAGGAAAACAAGGTTTGTATATTAGTAAAATCTCTTTATGGCCTAAAGCAAGCTTCCAATCAATGGCACAACAAATTTGATAAAGTCATTATAGAATTTGGTTTTGTGCCAAATAAATATGACAAATGTTTCTATTCTAAAAATACAAATGGAAGTTGTGTTATCTTATGCTTTTATATTGATGATATCCTTATTCTAGGATCTTCACTGGAATAGATAAATAACACTAAGAATTATTTATCTAACTAGTTTTATATAAAAGACCTAGGTGAAGCAAACCTGATCCTAGGAATGCAAGTGTCCAAAAGAAAAGAGGGCTATACTCTATCTCTTGCACATTCAATTAAAAAAATGCTAAGAAAGTTTGATTATTTAAAAAGGAAACCTGCCCTCACTCTTTATGACAGTAATGTTATTCTCAAGAAGAATGAAGGATCACCTATATAACAACATAGATATTTATAGATGATTGGATTCCTTATGTACGTAACAAATAGTACCAGACCCGATATTGTTGGCCCATTGGTCATGGTCAAACCTGATTTTAATAATTGATCAAACTCTGTCTCGATATAAATGTAAGTCAATTCAGATGATTACCTACGACATTTTGGACACTGCTCAATAATGGATATCAATGATGTTCAAGACTGAAACTGTTTGCCACTCCAAATGTATTTCCTTGAAACAATGTAATTTTTTATTTTATTGAGTCTAGGAATGCATTGTACACCAAGTCGTACTGGCAAATAGACTATCCGAAAATATTTTTCAAAACTATCCTATTCTTTTACAAATAACCTACATTTTTGAAAAACATCCTTTTTACAAAAAGCTTCTGAAGGACTTTTTAAAAAGCCAAAATTGATTTTTCTCAAAAAATGAACTGGCAGAACCCTAGCAGAACTCGGTCCGAGTTCGGCCAGAGTTCGGCCAATTAGAACGTTAGTGAACGTTGGATTTTGAACTTGGTCATCCTTCAGTTGCGGTTTGTTACAAAGAGTTCTGTCCGAACTCTGCCCGAATTCTGTCAGATTTCTGTCTTTGGAAAAACTATAAATAGAAAAGTATTTTGATCATTTCAAACCACCAATTCACTTTCAATCTCTTCTCTTCTTAAGCTTACATTCTTCCAAAGAGTTCTAAAAAGCGTTTATTTTCAAATCCCAAGCCAGTTACAATCTTCTAGTCGATTTGCCAGTGCGGTACGGGCTAGAAGTTTCAGAGCGATTGTAATCAGAGGCTTGATAGAAGATACAACTCTTCACAATTGAAGTTGGTCGAGTTCTTCGTATCAAAGCTCGCGTTTGTAGAAGTTACAAGGACTTCATATGAAAACTTGCAGGATTTTCCAATAGTAGATTCAACTGGAAGCTAGAGTTCTTCCGACTGGACTAGTCCTCACAAGAGGGAAATCAGTATAAATCTCGGTGTTTGCATTTGCCTTCTGATCACTTTTAATTTCTGTCATTTACTTTGTGATTATTTTTATATCTGTGATCTAACTGCTAACAAGATTTTTAATTAGCAATATTTTACTGCCTACTCTATTCACCCTCCTCTAGAGTATTCTGCTTTACGATTTCGTTCCTACAATTGGTATCAGAGCAGGCTCTCCATCTAGAGGTATATCGAAAGCGGGTTATATAGGTAAAGCAAGGTAAAATTACAGTTATATTCAATTTTTTTTTATAGATCACAGTATTACACATGGCAACTGTGAAGTTCACAAGTGAAGGCCAAGCCACAAACAGACCTCCACTGTTTGACAGCACAAACTACACTTATTGGAAAACACGTATAAGTTTCTTTCTGAAATCTCTTAATTTTGACTTATGGTCTATAGTTATTGATGGCTATAAAAAGCCACCTCGTATTAATCTTGATGGTGTTTTAGTTGAAAAACCCCATGACAAATATACGGAGAAAGAAAAAAAAAGGCCAGTCTTGACGTACGTGCTATTAACGCTTTATTTTGTGCTTTAGACAGAATTGAATTCAACAGGGTGTCTACTTGCACAACATCAAACGAAGTGTGGAAACTTCTCGAAGTAACCCACGAAGGAACAACACAAGTCAAGGAGTCAAAAATTAGCAGACTTACTCAGGAGTACGAGGCGTTCAAAATGAAGCCAAGTGAATCAGTCACTCAGATGTTTACAAGATTCTTGGATATTATAAATTCTCTGTCTTCACTAGGCAAGGATTACAGTAACCATGAGAAGATTTGCAAACTTCTACGAGCCCTTACAAAGAACTGGATTCCAAAGGCTACAGCAATCATTGAAGGGAACGACCTCTCAATAATGTCTCTAGAAACACTCATGGGTAAGCTACTCACTCACGAGTTAGAACTTCAAGACTTTGAAGATGCTACACCAAAAGAGAAATCAGAGAAGACAATCGCTCTCAAGGCTCAACATAGAAGAACCATCGAAGATGATTCTGACGACAGCGACTCCGACTCTGAAGATCAAGCTCTTCTGGTAAGAAAATTCAAGAAGTTTATGAGATTTAACAGGAGAACAAAAGACAGCAAAGACAACAACAACAACATCGAGGAAGATCCTATTTGCTACGGATGCAAAAAGAAAGGACACATGAAGAAAGATTGTCCCTCAGCATCATCATCAAAGAAAAGCAGCAAATATGACAAAGGCTATCTGAAGAAATCTACATCAAGAAAATATGCCAACACAAGCATATGGCATGAAAGTGAAGCCAGCGACTCAGAAGATGAACAATCAGATGACGCTGCAAATGTATGCTTGGTGGCTTGTGATCAGGTAATTACTAATCCTCTATTTGATCCGTATGATGATTTCACCTTTGAGCAACTAGGAGAGGCTTTCAGTGAACTGTTAGATGATTACAGGCAACTGCATAGTAAATATAAAACCTCTAAGAAGGTACTCAAAGAGTACAAAGGTGAAATAGGAAGACTTACCAACCAATTAGATCTGGTTAGAAATAATGACTCTTCAACTGAGTCTGGTGAGCTTTCTTCTATTAAATTGTTGTTATACGAGACTGTTAAGCTATCCGAAGACCAAACTATTATCCAGTTAAAGGAAGACCTATCTAAGGAGAGAAAGAGTCTCCAGTGTGCACATGTCAGATTAGAATCACTCACATCTGACTATACT
This sequence comes from Iris pallida, assembly GCA_029216955.1. Classification (NCBI taxonomy): domain Eukaryota; kingdom Viridiplantae; phylum Streptophyta; class Magnoliopsida; order Asparagales; family Iridaceae; genus Iris; species Iris pallida. The sequence goes on from JANAVB010044419.1 coordinate 13,716,721, forward strand.
AGATTATATGACACTTCCAAAAAGTTGAAAATTAGTTTAGGAAAACGGCCTGAAGTTGCTGCTTCCTATTCTAACACGTGTCAATTACCGAATCATCGGAACACGCCCAACACTGTCAGACCAAACCATACCAAGACTATGCCCAAGAAGACTAATAGGCATGTATTATTCTATACTAGAAAACCAAAACCTACCAATCATGCACCTCACACTACTTTCAACACTCAACATGCTAAATGTCATTATTGTGGCCTCATTGGTCATATATCTTCTTCATGTAGAATCAGAAAGTTAGTAGATTTAAAGTTTTATGCATGGATGTCAAAAACTAACCAGTCAGGACCCTATAAAAAATGGGTACCAAGAGTTTCATCTGTAAATTGTTTTGTAGGTGGGACACCCTTCACATGCTAGGAGCAAATGATCCTCGACAGTGGTTGCTCACGGCACATGACCGGTGATGCTTCATTAGTCGCAACACTGTCAAAGAGGAATAAAGAAGGATACGTCTTCTTTGGTAATAATTTAAGAGGGTACATAATCGGTATCGGTGACATTGGTAAGGCTCCCTATCCAGTGATTAAAGATGTTTGTCTTGTTACCGAGTTAAAACATAATCTGCTCAGCATAAGCCATTTAGCTGATCACGGTTATGGTATTAACTTTGTAAAAGATAAATGTACTATAATTGATAGTTCAACTGGTAGTACTATATTTGAAGGTATTAGGGAAGACAATATATATGTATTCTATTTGTTGGAAGATGCTAACACAGCAGGTAGATGTTTGATGGCCAAAAGCATTGAGAGTCAACTATGGCATATAAGACTCGGTCATGCAAACATGGATACTATTTCAAGATTATCTACGAAGAAGTTGGTACGCGGCTTACCAAACATTTCTTTCAAGAAGGATACGGTATGTAGTGAATGTGAAAAGAACAAAGCTACCAAATCCGCATTCAAATCCAAGAACGCTGTAAGTACCACTAGACCTTTACAACTGTTGTATATGGACTTATTTGGACCAAATAGAATTGCCAGTCTAGGTGGTAAGTTATATGCATTTGTCATTATAGATGACTTTTCTAGATATACATGGGTTTATTTTCTTGCACGCAAGAATGATACATTATCAGAATTCGTCACCTTTTGTAAGAAAGTACAGAATGAAAAAGGGTTCATGATTACTCGTATTCATAGTGATCATGGCAGCGAATTTGAGAATGCAGAATTCAAGCAATTTTTTGACACACGATTATTTGCATGAATTCTCTTGCCCTAGGACTCCGCAAGAAAATGGAGTTGTGGAAGTAAGAACAGAACTCTATCTGAAATGGCTAGAGTAATATTAAATCAGTTTATTCTACCTAGATATTTATGGGCTGAAGCTGTAAATACAGCATGCTATATTCTTAATAGGGTTCTAATTCGACCTATATCGAAGAAGACTCCCTATGAATTATGGTTTGATAGAACACCAAATGTTTCTTATTTCAAAATCTTTAGTTGTAAATGTTTTATTCTTAATACTAAAGATAATTTGAGTAAATTTGATGAAAAGGCCGATGAAGGTATATTTTTAGGTTATGCAGCAAAGAGCAAAGGATATAGAGTCTTCAACAAAAGAACCATGATCATTGAAGAATCTATCAACGTCAAGTTTGATGAGCTAAATCAACACTTAGACGATGATGACAATGAAGCCATAATCGCACCAAGTACAGCTACTGTAAAACTGTTACACAAAGATGCAGAACCATCACATCAGGCATCAGATGAGCCTCCAAGCAAAGAAGCCAGAACTAGCAATCCTGAGACTACACCAAAAAAGATGAGATTCTTGGCTAATCATCCAAAGGACTTGGTAATTGGTGAGATTACCAAGGGTGTAAGTACTCGTTCCTCTAATAAAGATATAGCTTCTTGTGTTGCTTTTGTCTCGCAGTTTGAACCCAAAAATATTGATGAAGCATGTAGTGATAACTTTTGGTTAGATGCTATGCAAGAGGAATTAAACCAATTCGAATGGAATCAAGTTTGGGAACTTGTTTCCAAGCCTATTGATCATCTGGTCATTGGCACCCGATGGGTATTTCAAAATAAACTGAACGAGAATGGTTTAGTGACTCGTAATAAGGCTCGACTCATAGCTCAAGGATACAATCAAGAAGAGGGTATCGACTACGATGAGACTTATGCCCTAGTTGCGAGATTAGAATCCATTCGCATGTTATGTGCATTTGCATGTTTCTATAATTTTAAATTATTTCAAATGGATGTCAAAAGCGTATTTTTAAATAGTTTTATAAAAGAAGAAATTTATGTAGCTCAACCACCCGATTTTACTGATTTCAAATTTCCTGAATATGTTTTCAAGTTAAAGAAAGCCTTATACGGTTTGAAACAAGCCCCTCCACTACACCATAATACGCAAATTGTAACACAAAAAATTTCACTTTAGTAACAGTTATTACCGTTACAAGTTAGTGACGGTTATAACTGTTACTATAAGTAAAAATTGTTACTAAAATTATAATTCTATATCTTTATGACTTTTTATATTATTTGTGACAGTAAATATTGTGACAAAGTTACAGCCTAGGTCACATGCATAACATGTGCCAAAAGATGAGTGTTACAAATTCTGAAAGGAAAAAATTGCCCCAAAATTTTCCCGCACTCATTTTTCAGGGTTCCCCTTCCTCTCTTTCGACCACTTCCTGTGACTACGATTTTTTCAGGGCGCTCGCCGACTACGCTTCCCTCCACCAGTCGTCGATGAAGCAACGAAGGTACGTCCTCTCTTTCCCTCTCATAATCCCTTACAGTTTCAGTTTTCTTAGGGTTTTGTTTTTCTTAGTCCCGTCGACTACGTTTCGGTATTCCTAGAGTTTTCTTAGGGTTTGAGAATTTTCTTCTCTAAGAATCTAAAATTTTCTTAGGGTTTTCTTAGAGTTCCTCCTTTTCTTTCCTTGTCTGGTCGTTTCCTTTCTCTTATTTTTTGATACTATTATCTTCTTCACATGCTAATTTTGTAGTTCGTTTATTAGGGTTTTTTATTCAATTGATTAAGAGTAGATTTTTTCTCTGTACCCATTTTATGATCTAAAGTTTCATCTTGCAATGTTTGGGTTATATTCATTAGTCTGTGCAGTATTTGATCCAAAGTTAGCTTTAGATATGAGCTTGTTATAATTAAGTTCTTTGAAATTGTGAGTCTACAAAGTCCTCCTCGGAATGTTGCATTGTTATGGAAAACCCTTGTTAAATCTTTGTCAAATAATGGTATATAATTTTTCCTCAGACATCGTAGGAGCAGCATTTGGCAGTTGCTTCCTCTATGGCTCTGCAACTCGCCCTCTGCCCTTCTTCTTCCTGTCCCATCCATGGGCATATTCATGTGATAGAACTCTTATTGGATCGCATACTAGCTCAGTACCGCTGCTCGCCTGTTAAGTGGTGTTTAAACAGGAAGGAAGATGATACTATTCTATAGATTACATCTATATTGGTTCTCGAAATGAAAAGATGCTATTTTGTAGTTTACATCTATTTGGTTCTAGAAATTAACAAGCAAAAATTAAAATCTTATATTGAAAGTGATACTATTGTACAATTCAAATTTGTATTCTTTGTTCTTACTGTATTATGTAATTGCTTGAACAGACGTGCGTTTCAAAGTTTACTGTAAGAATGCAAAACTTTGAGGTATCTTTTATAAATAAGCTATTGCCAGGCCTGTTGTTTTAAATTTGGACTTGAATATTCGATATGATGTGTAATAATATGGTGCTTAATGCCTTTCTTGCAGTGGAACAGACAAAACAAGAGTTGAGAGAACATATAAGGAAGCATCCAAGAACTTTGAGGTAATATATTCTTAGTAATGGAATTCCCATTTTGTAGCTTTTTCTTGCTACCTCTTTGGAGCTTTCAATATGTAACTGATGTTTTTTGAAGCAGCAGTCCACTAAAAGAGAGTGATCATAGATGGTTCTTGTTGATTTCTGACCTGTCCTGCCAAAGGTAGGCAGTAACTAAAATGTCATGTATATTCATCGGCTTGTGCTTTTCCTCGGGTGCTACTTGCATTTCGTTAAAATGAAAATAGATATTTAACTATTCGGGGGAACTTCTAATAACATTGTTGTGCTCGTTAAATAACTATTTCTCAGTTTAATTTATGATTTCCCATGATCTAAACCTCATATTACGCATTGTCTTTATGATTACTTGTTAAGATTTCTTTAGTGATGATGATATGAAGGGTTATGCATATAGTTGCAACTTTATCCCATGACATATATATAGCTGCAACCACCTATGGTTACTGTATGTCGATCTTGACCAATTTCTGATGGTAAAACATGTATTTCTGAACCGTGTACTAGTCTAATTTATTTCTTAACTTACATATATTTCTAATTGCCTTCAGATTCAAACTTCAGTTGAGGTGAGCATCTTTTATTTCTTGAAGTGATTAGCATATATTTCTTAAATTGCCTTCAAGTTTAGTTCAGGTTAAATTTGGAAATAGACATATAGTTCTAATTGCAGTATCCTTCCTACAATTAGCATATATTTCTAATTGCAGTATCCTTCTTAAGTATTAGCTTTTATTAACTTATATGGTTTTAGACTATGATCAGTCTTTTAGACTATAAAACCTATCATTGTTCTTTAGTTGGTTATTTTTCTTCTACTGCAGAGCATCATAGGTAAGTTCTGGTTGTGACGATATGTGAATTGTTTCAGTTTCACTTATCAAATTTTATGAACTTTTCACTTAATGCTTGATAATACTGAATAATGGTCCTTGTTGCTCAAGGTGTTCAATTTATGTGTGAGGATTCAAATTTATTTCTACTTGCCTTTGTGTAAGAAAAAATAATGTATCTAGGATACCAATACAGTAATCAAGTAAATACTATATACAATATGTATCTTGATTCGAGAACTTGGGGTGGCAATTTCTGTGGGGCCATGAAGAGATCTTAAGAGATTAAATCTTGCTATGCCTTGGATTTGTAGCAATTGAAACATATCTTATGTATAGTGTATGCCAAAATGAATGAAGCAAAATATTATAGATATCGACTCATAATGGGCTGATTCACATATGTCATTACTGTATACAGCCAAGTTTTCTGCTATTAGAATTGGATTGGGATCCTAAGGATACACTCATTGACAAGTCAGTCCAATAATGCAGCAACAATAGCAACAGAAAGGCGACGACAAGTTTGTTATGGACTTGTGGCCATTCTAGAAAAAATCAAAATCAGTTACTTTTTCTTATAATCATAAAAAATATCTTTGACACTCATTTATTTGACTGACATGTAATTTTATTCATTTTAATTTTTGTTGTATTCATCTCATATTATTATTTTTGCCATATAATTCATATTTGTGCATAATTTGATATATAAGCTTCTTAATGGTATGGCTATTGATACGATTCATATTTGTGCATATTTTAGTTTCTCATGTTTACCTGACAAGCAAGGGTTTTTCATTGCACCCTCTCAAGGTTGTGTTGTTCCCAGTGAAAGTTATAGGCAGATCCTTCTTGTTCACATACAGTAATCATTTGATTGTAAACTGAAATCTTTTTACGATATGAAACATATGCATTATAAATTCCAGGCTACCTAAAATTCAAATTTATAGTCCCCATGTTCCAGTATGTAGCAAAAAAGGTCATCACTACGCTGTTATGATTGGAAGTTGACTCTTGTGATTTTTCCTATCAGAATAACATGAAATAATCCTTTGGATATATTTCTTGCATTCATCTAGCCAGCCAATTTACGATAAAGCTTTTATGTTATCTTCTTTATCGAGAAGATAGGGAGGGGTTTACTATGGTGTAAGGGTTCTTATAGGATTTCTTAAAAGTGCACCACTATTCCTGTTTCGCACTTGTGAGAGATAAATTGTAGCATCCATCTCTGTTTGTGAACATCTACTGTCTGCTGGCCATGTTTACGAATGAATTATATAATTGTATTTTGTCTCTTATTTCAATACCATCCATAGAATTAGTTATAAAGCGGGAAGTGGACATATCCACTTGAGATTGCTTACTGTGTTATTTTCACGCCCAAGATCTTTTTTCCTGCATTAGTTTTCAGTTTGTCGTACTTACAAATTTCACTTGAATTTTTGACTTTGGATCCCAAAATAGTTCACTAGTATTACCTTGTATTTTTGGTGCCATCAATGTTAGCTCTTGCAAGGTGATTGAGTTTCATCCATTTATGTGCAGAAATAATGGACTTTGGCTATCCCCAAATTCTTTCACCAGAAAGTTTGAAGCTTTACATCACTCAGGAAGGAGTTTGGTCGCCATTTTCATCCAAGGTCAGGTTTCATGATAATATTTATCGAGAACTGAAAGATATATCGATGTCTTATCTATCATCTTCAAGTTCGATAGTTCCTTTTATAAGTGATTATATAGTCAAATTTCAATATTGTCCATCTTTTTCTTCAACTACAGCCCTCAGACAAACCTGTTCCAAATGCAACTCTACAAGTTACTGGTGCTGTTGGTTGGAGACATGAAGGTCTCGTATATAAGAAGAATGAGGTGACAATGCTGCAATATGTTTTATGTTATTCGCTTCGCAAATGCAAGCCAGTTCTCTCAAGCTTGTATATTTCAGGTTTTCTTGGACATAGTGGAAAGTGTTAATCTTCTTATGTCTTCGAAAGGTAAACTGTGAAAGAATGATAAATGTTGATTTGGTGTGTGTTCTTGTATCTACAGGTGTCAAGAAATATTGATTTGGTGTATGGTTGGGTAGTGTTGGATTGATGGGTCTGGTATTCTAGGCTCTGTGATGGAGGAAGGCATGTCTTTGGGTGAGTGACTTGTCTTTCTATGTCTATTAATATATTTCTACATTTTTCTTTAATTCCTTAATGTTGTGAAGCATATTGCCTTTAGTGGTGATGTTTTCTTATAAACAGATGTATTTTGAGCTTGTATCTTTTGTGAAGGTATGTTGCAATACATTGAAGCTTTGTTGTCCTTACTGATCTTTCATGTTGCAATACCTTGAAGCTCCGTTGAAGCTGAATGTTATATTTTCCAATTCCAGGAAAATGAGTCCTGGGACATGAACACAGCTGAGTAGATCGAAGCAGCTGGTAAGAAGAAGAAAAAAGGCAATATGCTTCAGTTGTTGATGCAATCATATGACATGGTTGTTTCTTGCAAAATGTTGGGTATGCTGATACAAAAATTATGTAACTTAAGCTTTTTTTTAATGCAACTTTGGGATGGTTGTTTCTTTTATCTGAAATTTGCAGATTATTGATGCAATTATATCACATGGTTGTTTCTTGCAAGAATGTAGTGTCGAGCATTCTATCGTTGGGTTCGCTCTCGTTTATAGTATGGTGTAGAACTGAAGGTGAGTATCTATCCAAACTGTAGATTTCTATTCTGGAATATTTGAGTCATGAAAGTCCTTATTTGTCAATGTTGATGATGATCTGTTGGTAAAACATAAACTTCTTGTGGAAGAATTGATTCTAATTTGGGATTTTATGAAGTTTCTTTGGGTAGATGTTAGACATAGGCTGGAGTAATCATCTGATCAGCCTACAAGCAGAGGTTATATATCCACTATAAGGTACTAAAATTCAAGAATTTAACTCGTATTAAGCTAGAGTGTCTCCAGGTACATAAAACTGTAGCTTGTGTTGACATTTATACATGTTCTGTTTAGTATGTAACATATTGAAATGGTATCAAAATGTACAGAAAAGAAACAATTCCTGGCATATGGGCTCACCGTTCAAAAATGTACAGAAAAGAAACATTAAGCTAGAGTGTCCCCTTTTTCTTTCAAATTGCTACGGGCTCACCGTTTAACAAGTCCTTCAAGGAGGTGATATCGAGGAGGCTGTCTACTCTCCACCATCAGAGGCTGGGTTGTTGTTTGAGGTCTTTACTATCATGGTGAGATTTGGTACTGATGCTCCTTCTCTGCTTCTTCAACAGAAGACAACTGACGACTACTTCCTTGAGAGCACCAAGGTACCTTTCTTTTTCGAGGGTGAGCATATGTTTTATTTGGTTGTACGAGTTCTAGATTACTAATATTCAACATTTTAGGGTAATCTATGTTTAATAAGTGGACATTGTGATGGCTTATCTTAAATGAGTGCCAAGAGACAATTGCCTTTAGCAAATTTGTGCTAGATAGCTTTTTTATACAGCAGTTAGTAAACTATATATGGCAGTTTTTAGTCCTTAATTATATTTTCTCCAAACTTAACAATCTAGTAGTTTTTTCATCTCCCTATTTGGCTACAAAGTATATTCTTCTGTGGAAAACAAAGTTAGTATTCAATGGATGCCACTTGCATAAGTTAACGTAACATTTCAATTGTGTCGTGAGTTTTTGCTTTGTTTCTATGATTTTGAGAACACCATAAGCATTTTATGACTCTTATCCTTCTTTTTCATGTCAGAGAGGAGCAGTTATTACTAGAACCTAGCAGCAGTCACGGCGCCATCGCCTATGAAGCTAGCAACAAGTAGAGGAAAAAGATCTTCGTAACCTTCAAGGCTTCTACTGATTGTAGAAAGTTTTATGATGCGCATGTGTGTTGACACAAAGTCACAGTCAACCAAATATTGACTACATTGACTAAATAATATCTGTATAAATTCAATACGACACACGACGTCTGCATTCAGTTCAGGACAGACAAAAGCTCAGTTTCCGACTCTCAGTGTATTTTCGAGTCTGTACTTTTACATTTTATTGAGTCTAGAAATATGTACTCTGAGTTATGCTGAGCTCTTGGAACTTAGTCTATAAGCCTACCCAAAATTCCAAGCTCCACCAAAACAAAAATTGCCCACAAGTCCCACTTAGGACCACTCTGTGCTCTGGAGACAGAGTTCGGGCCGAACTCTGCCTCCACACAGAGTTCGGGCCGAACTCTGTCCCCTAGAAATCAGGAACCCTAATTTTAGGGTTAGCTGGTTGCTAGCTGTCCAACGGCCAAATTTTTGAATTTCCCTACCCGAATTCTGGCCGAATTCTGTCTCTAAAAACACTATAAATAGGGCATGAATTCTCTCATTTCAATTCACTCAATCTTCTCTTCTCTTCTCTCCTACAAGCTCAATAAGCCATACCCTTCCCATCTACTAGCCACAAGCCTCCTAAGTCTCGAGTGCTCAGCATCTCTCAGTTAGGATTCTTGTGCAAGAGTTGAAGAAGTCGCTTGGACAATTCCAAGCAAATCGCCACTGCGATCCTCTGTTAGAAGTTGACGTGCTCTTCTGAAGAAAAGGCACGGGTTATAAACTACTATTTCACAAATAGTGGATTTAATCCTGAGCTAGAGTTCTCAGGCCTGGACTAGTCCTCCACGAGGGAAACCAGGTTAAAATCGCTGTGTTTGCGTATGCTCTTCTGCTCTTCATTTATTTTTTGCACTTTACTCTGATTATTTATTGTTGGTGAAAGAGTTATTTTAATTGGCTATTTTTCTATATAAACTCTATTCACCCCCCTCTAGAGTTGCCAAACTGTTCTTCAATTGGTATCAGAGCTCTGTTCTCTTTACAAGGACTAACATCCTAAGAGCTGATCCATGGCAACCACACAATCCTTGATTTCCAATCATGGTGAAGGTCAGTCCACTCATAGGCCTCCCCTATTTGATGGGACTAACTACACATATTGGAAAACAAGGATGAGCTTCTATCTTAAGTCTCTAGACTTTGACCTGTGGACTGTCGTCACTGACGGATACAAAAAGCCCGCCAGAATAGTTGTCGATGGTGACCTCATTGAGAAACCACACGACAAATATTCTGTCGAGGAGAAGAAACAGGCAAGTCTAGATGCTAGGGCTATTAATGCTTTATTCTGTGCTATAGACAGGAATGAGTTCAACAGGGTCTCTACATGCACCACTGCTCATGAAGTATGGAGACTTCTAGAAGTGACGCATGAAGGAACCACACAGGTCAAGGAATCTAAAATAAGCCGTCTCACTCAAGAATACGAAGCTTTCAAGATGAAGCCAAGTGAGACGATCACTCAAATGATCACAAGATTCCTCGACATCATCAATCCTCTATCTTCGCTTGGAAAGCAGTACTCAAACCACGAGAAGATTCGTAAGCTGCTCAGAGGGCTACCAAAGATTTGGAACCCTAAGGTGACAGCCATCATAGAAGGAAACGATCTCACAACAATATCAATGGAGACCTTGATGGGCAAGCTTATGACTCACGAGCTTGACCTCAAGGACTTCGAAGAGCCTGCTCCGAAGACCAGGGAGATCGCGCTTAAAGCTCATCAACGAAGAGCTAATCATGATGAAACCGAAGAAGACAATTCTGATGATGAAGACCAAGCTCTCATGGTTCGCAACTTCAGGAAATTCCTTCGCTTCAATCGAAGGAAGAAGGAATCTCAAGAAGACGATGAAGAAGAACCAACTTGTTACGGTTGCAAGAAAACTGGACATGTCCGAAAAGACTGCCCATTCCTGAAGAAGAGCAACCGCTATGAGAAGCCATACAAAAAGAACTCATCAAAGAAATATGCCAACACAGGTATCTGGCATGAAAGTGAAGCGAGTGACTCTGAGGAAGAAAAGGACTCTCCTCAAGATACAGCAAATGTGTGCCTGATGGCAACCTCCAACAAGGTATCTAACGAAACTCTGGATGACTTCTCTTTTGATGAACTTGGCGATGCTTTCACTGATTTACTCGATGATCATAAAAAGGTCATCGGTAAATATAAACATGCCAAAGACAAAATCAAAAGTCTAGAAGATGAGATACAAAGAATTTCTTTACTTCTTGATAATGTTAGAAACACATCACCCACAAATGACACTGATGAAGCATCCAAGCTTAAATTAAGCTTACATGATGCTGAAGCACGTATTGAGCAACAAACTCAAGAAATCACTACTCTCAACACGTTGCTTGCTGAAGAAAAGAGTAGACACAAGATTTCCATGACTAAGATTTATGGCTTAAATATTAAGGTTGATGAACTGCAAGCTGTTTCTAAAAGATTAGAAACCAAATTGGGTAAACAGGTTGTTCAACCTCAAACCCAATCACATGGGCACAACACCACTCATGCTAGTCAACCACGTCAATCTCATGCTGCACATAACCATACTTTTATATACACAAACTTTCATAAACCACGTGCACGTAAGAACAATTCTCACTCAGTACACACTCATCATGCACAAAGACACAATCAACATCACTCCACACATAAAAAGCATCATGCCATGCCATATAGACAAAATCATCATGCAATGCCATATAGACAAGATCCTCATATACCATATAGACAAAATCATCATGCCATGCCATCTAGACAATATCAGCATGTCACACATCATAGACAATACCATCATTCTATGCCTCATAGACACCATCAACATGCCACTTATTCCATGCATAATCATCTTCACCATGCTAACTCTTCACATCATGTTCATCCTCATCATGTTGCTTATAGATATTATTCTCATGCTCCTAGTATAAATAAAAATACTATCTGTACTTATTGTGGATTACATGGACACATCTCACCACAGTGCAGAGTTAGAAGACTTGTAGATAAAAGAATATATGCTTGGTTCCCAAAGACTAACTTTTCAGGACCCTCAAGAACTCGGGTACCAAAGGTCACATCTACTCTTGATGTAGGTGGACCTTCCCTCCTCAACTGAAAGAAAGTGGATTCTCGATAGTGGATGCTCGCGACATATGACGGGAGACGCAAATCTTTTTGCATCACTATCGATGAAGAGAGAAGGATACGTATCCTTCGGTAACAATCTCAAAGGGCACATTATAGGTAATGCTATCATTGGTCATCCTCCTTCTCCTGTAATAAAGGATGTCTGCCTAGTGACCGAGTTAAAGCATAACCTGCTCAGCATTAGTCATCTTGCTGATCATGGATATGATATTAACTTTGGACAAAACAGTTGCTACATCTATGATAGGTCAACAGGAGACATTGCTTTTGAAGGGAAAAGAGAGGACAACATCTACATTTTCTATCTTTCTATAAATTCTAACAATGCAGGTAGATGTCTATATGCCCACAAAGACGAACGACTACTTTGGCACCAGCGTCTTGGTCATGCCAACATGGATGCTATATCCAGGCTTTCCACCAAGAAGCTAGTGAGAGGATTGCCTGACATCACGTTCAAAAAGGACACGGTATGTGCCGAATGTGAACTAAACAAGGCAACTAAATCCTCATTTCATTCTATCAACTCTGTAAGTACTACTAGACCCTTGCAACTACTTCATATGGATTTATTTGGTCCTAGTAGAATAGCTAGCCTTGGTGGCAAACTTTATGCATTTGTTATTGTTGATGATTTTTCGAGATTTACATGGGTTTTCTTTCTCGCTAATAAGAGCGATGCTATTTCTGCTTTCAAAATTTTTGTAAAGAAAGTTCAAAACGAAAAAGGCTACATGATTACTCGAATCCGAAGTGATCATGGAGGCGAATTCGTAAATTATGATTTTGAAAGTTTTTGTAATACAAATAGTTTTGATCATGAATTTTCTTGTCCTAGAACTCCTCAACAAAATGGTGTTGTGGAGCGGAAGAATAGGACTCTTGGCGAAATGGCTAGAGTCATGTTGAATAAATTTTCTCTTCCGAAATATTTTTGGGCAGAGGCTGTAAGTACAGCATGCCACATTTTGAATAGGGTGCTTATTCGTCCCATTACGAAGAAAACACCCTATGAGCTTTGGTTTGGGAGAACTCCCAATGTTTCTTATTTTAAAGTTTTTGGCTGTAGATGTTTTATCCTTAACACCAAAGACAACTTAGGCAAATTTGATGCCAAAGCTGACGATGGTATCTTTCTTGGTTATGCCGCCAAGAGTAAGGGATATAGAGTTTTCAATAAACGCTCACTTATTGTGGAAGAGTCAACAAATGTGACTTTTGATGAAGACAACAGTGCAGCAAGTACTCTTGATGATGACGTTGAGCCATCAACTTCTACTCCAATGAATACTTCAACCGAAACTAATTCTCTGGAGGGTTTGCCTAAGAAATTCTCTTTCAAACCTTCTCATCCAGAAAATTTAGTTATAGGAGAAGTTTCACGTGGAGTAACTACTAGATCATCACTAAGAGACTCCGTTGCTAGCACTGCCTTTATTTCACAAGTAGAGCCTAAAAACATTTCTGAAGCTTTTAATGATGAATTTTGGATTTCTGCTATGCAAGAAGAACTCAACCAATTCGAGAGAAGCCAAGTATGGGAACTCGTTCCTAGACCGGTTAATCACTCAATTATTGGTACTAAATGGGTTTTTAGAAACAAAGTAAATGAAGATGGTTCAGTCACACGTAACAAAGCTCGTCTAGTAGCTCAAGGATACAACCAAGAGGAAGGTATCGACTACGATGAGACGTATGCTCCTGTTGCTAGACTAGAATCCATTCGGATGCTTTGTGCTTTTGCTAATTTTCAAAACTTTAAATTATTTCAAATGGATGTGAAAAGTGCTTTCCTGAATGGTTTTATCAAGGAGGAAGTTTATGTGAAACAACCCCCTGGCTTTGAAAATCACAAATTTCCCGACCACGTGTTCAAGCTGAAGAAAGCGCTTTATGGCCTTAAACAAGCCCCCAGAGCTTGGTATGAAAGGCTAAGCAGTTTCTTGCTTGAGAAAGGTTTTTCAAAAGGGAAAATTGACACTACACTGTTTATAAAATCTTTCAAAGACACTATTTTATTAATTCAGATTTATGTTGATGATATTATTTTTGGGTCTACTGATGAAACTCTTTGTCAAGAATTTGCCAAGTGTATGCAGACGGAATTTGAAATGAGCATGATGGGAGAGCTCAACTACTTTCTTGGTCTGCAAGTAAAACAACTGGCTAATGGAACTTTCATCTGTCAATCGAAGTATACCAAGGACATGCTGAAGAAGTTCGATCTTGACAACATCAAACCAATCAGCACTCCAATGGCTACTTCAACCAAACTCGAACCAGATGAGAGCGGCAAACCCGTTGATCAACGTAAGTATCGAGGTATGATAGGCAGCTTACTTTATTTAACTGCTAGTCGCCCCGATATCATGTTTAGTGTTTGCCTATGTACTAGATATCAAGCAAATCCTAAGGAATCTCACATGACCGCGGTTAAGCGTATCTTTCGATACCTTAAGGGTACGGTTACAGTGGGCCTATGGTATCCCAAGTCAACATCATTTGACCTCATCGGTTACTCTGATGCTGACTTTGCTGGATGCAAGGTCGACCGTAAAAGTACGAGCGGCACGTGTCATTTATTAGGAAAGGCTTTAGTCTCATGGTTTAGCAAGAAGCAGAACTCTGTCGCACTATCCACAACAGAAGCTGAATACATAGCAGCTGGGCGTTGTTGTGCACAAATTTTGTGGATGAAGCAAACCCTTGAAGACTATAAGTTATCTTTCATGCATATTCCTATATTCTGTGACAATACTAGTGCAATCAATTTGACTAAGAACCCTGTCTGCCACTCACGCACTAAACACATTGAGATCAGACACCACTTTTTGCGTGATCATCAGCAAAATGGCACGATTAACTTAGAATTTATTGACACTGATCATCAGCTGGCAGATTTCTTTACTAAGCCACTATCCGAAGAGCGCTTCAATTTTCTTTGTCGTGAACTTGGAATTTTAGATGAAGCAGTTATAAATTGAAACTCACCTGCGTAAATATCGAGTATATTGTGATTCCTTTTCGAAGAATTTGGTATGGGTACAAGCCGAAAGGGTCCTTCTGACAACAAGGCGTAAAAGCCTAAGCGACACGGTGCACTAGTCCTCAGGACTACCGCTAGCTGGGATCCGGCCCCTGCATCTAACCCATGGCAAATTTGGACTATTGAACCACAGTATATGTCCTTATTTATTATATGGCTCGTTTTCGATTTAATATTGCCTAATTGAGATTTTCTAAAGTTCATTCTGTTTTCTGAGTACCTCTCTATCTATTTTTTAAATTCAACACTCTTTGTTGACCTCAACTACCTTTTGTTTAACTCTTAAACATTTTCTTCTTGTTCTTTGCCTGTTTTCAGTTCTGGACCATTGATCCAGAACTCGGGCCGAACTCTGCCCCTATCAGAGTTCGGGCCGAGTTCGGTTCTTAGGTTCCAGGGTCGGGATCTGGCTCTACCGTTGGATCTATTCTAATCCAATGGTCAATATTTCACCCGACCAAAGACCAAGCCCTACTTTATTTCGGGATTCCCTCTCTTTCCTCCCATATTTCCTTCTTCTCCACCTCCTCCATCTTCTTCCTTCCAAACCCTAACCCTAGTTCTTGATATAGAGGGCTCTATTTCTTCTCAAAATCAAGGGAAAGGAGTTTTTCCACATTCTCTTCAACTGTTTGGTATTCTTTTCAGGTATATCTCTCTTTTTCTATCATTTCCAAGTTCTCCTCTTTTATTTCAAATGGCATCTCGCTTGTCCAAACGAGGGAGAAGGACTCGACATGAGGGTGCTTCCTCTTCGGTTCCTCCTCCTCCGATTGAACAAGTAGTTGAACAACACCCCATTCATCCGTTGTTCAATCCGCCGCGTCCCGATGACCCTAACACTTACGACGATCGTTTATTTGTATCGCTAGAAGCCTCTAATGAATGGTTTAGCGATTTTAGAACTCGTTCGGTGTTTGGGGGCCATCCCATAAATTTTACTATATTTTCTCAATATGAGTCATTATTCCGTGATCTTTGTTTGGATGAACTTGTTGCTTCAAATTCTGTTATCTACCATATTGCAATTCAAATGTTCTACTGTAATCTGACTCACGATGCAACCCACATCTATTCCCGGGTTGCTGGCATTAACATTGCCTTCAATGATTCTGAGTTGGGAGACTTTCTTGCTCTCCCGAATCTTGATGTGTGGGACAAGCTTGTGGAAGCACATCAACTTCAATTTGTTGGAGATACTTCCCTTGAAGGATTCAAGGAGGATTTATGTGCTCCTAACGTAAGTCCTCGCAAGCTAAAGGCCAAGCATCTCACCCCCTACTTTTATGAACTTCATCGCATCGTGTTCAATACTATCTTGCCCAAGGCTGGCTCAACAGATGAAGTCACTTATCTTGAGATCTCCACTATCGTATTCCATTCAACTTTCCACGGACTATGATGGATTGGATGATCAACTGTCGGAAGAAACCAAGAGCTTTGGTTTATCCTCTCTATCTTCCTTTAGTCTTTTGTGCTTTCATCATTCCTATCCATGATTGTCCGTTCCTGCCTGCACCTGCCTTTCTATCCAAAGCACGACGCCTTCAGCCTATCGCTGCTTCTGAGTCATCTGAGCACTCTGCTAATGAGGAGCCTGACGCCCCTCCTCTTGGTCAGGATGCACCTCCTCCTCCTGCCACTCTTGAGTCTCTTCAGACTATGCTTCGCGATCGCTTTGCTGTTGAGGATGATCGCTGGACGCAGCAGGATTACCGTACCACCTTGCAGATCAGTGCCCTTGGGAACTCTCTGCATGATATACGGTATTCGCTTGCTCGTCATCCTGATCTGCATGTGCCTATTGAGCGGGATCCAGATCGCGCGGGTCATCATATAGACGATCCGTGGGTCATGAGGTATATGGATCCTGATGATGCTTTTGTGGACCCTCGTCGCTCATTCCATGGTCCTTCAGATGTTCCAGGACCTTCTCATGCTCCATGATGGAGACTGGCTTGATATGCTGCTGCCACTGCTGATGATCTTAGTTGCCTTTTTGATTTTAGTTATTTCAGTTTGTTTTATGTACTGGATTTATGTCTTCAAACCCTGATGATGTGCTGGTTGGTGGATAACATTTTATGCTATTTTTCGTAGTTCTACTTTATGTCAGTGACTTGTTTTATTAGTATTATACTGTTTCTTCTCTGCTTGGTGTGGTTGGATTACTTTTCAATGTCTATACTGCTATTCCCATGCTTTTCCTTATGCAGTCTATATATTGCTATCTGCCAAAAGGGGGAGAAATATGTATATTTGTGTGCTTGTGTTTTTGGGAAAATATTTTTATCAGGCCACAGGTTCTATGCATTATTTACGGGGGAGAGCTATTGATTCTAGCTCGGCACCGTTCACTGATTACGGGGGAGCTGTCTTATTCTAGCTCGGCATTGATTGTGGGGGAGCTGTGTTTTAACCAACTGTGTCCAGGTATGAATATTGAAATATACATTTATTATTTTGTCAATTATCAATATAGGGGAGATTGTTGACACAAAGTTACAGTCAACCAAATATTGACTACATTGACTAAATAATATCTGTATAAATTCAATACGACACACGACGTCTGCATTCAGTTCAGGACAGACAAAAGCTCAGTTTCCGACTCTCAGTGTATTTTCGAGTCTGTACTTTTACATTTTATTGAGTCTAGAAATATGTACTCTGAGTTATGCTGAGCTCTTGGAACTTAGTCTATAAGCCTACCCAAAATTCCAAGCTCCACCAAAACAAAAATTGCCCACAAGTCCCACTTAGGACCACTCTGTGCTCTGGAGACAGAGTTCGGGCCGAACTCTGCCTCCACACAGAGTTCGGGCCGAACTCTGTCCCCTAGAAATCAGGAACCCTAATTTTAGGGTTAGCTGGTTGCTAGCTGTCCAACGGCCAAATTTTTGAATTTCCCTACCCGAATTCTGGCCGAATTCTGCCTCTAAAAATACTATAAATAGGGCATGAATTCTCTCATTTCAATTCACTCAATCTTCTCTTCTCTTCTCTCCTACAAGCTCAATAAGCCATACCTTTCCCATCTACTAGCCACAAGCCTCCTAAGTCTCGAGTGCTCAGCATCTCTCAGTTAGGATTCTTGTGCAAGAGTTGAAGAAGTCGCTTGGACAATTCCAAGCAAATCGCCACTGCGATCCTCTGTTAGAAGTTGACGTGCTCTTCTGAAGAAAAGGCACGGGTTGTAAACTACTATTTCACAAATAGTAGATTTAATCCTGAGCTAGAGTTCTCAGGCCTGGACTAGTCCTCCACGAGGGAAACCAGGTTAAAATCGCTGTGTTTGCGTATGCTCTTCTGCTCTTCATTTATTTTCCGCACTTTACTCTGATTATTTATTGTTGGTGAAAGAGTTATTTTAATTGGCTATTTTTCTATATAAACTCTATTCACCCCCCTCTAGAGTTGCCAAACTGTTCTTCAATGTGCACATATCCGTTCTTGTACTATAACATTTATAATTATGACAAATGAGTATCTGTTGGAGGGCCATTATTGGTTGCCCTTAGCTTATTGTGAGATGTCTTATTCATGAAACTTAAATGTTGTATTGAACTTATATACATTTGTGTTGGGCATGTAAACTTAACATTTTGTTGAATTGAAATATTGTTCTTGAACTTATATACAATTGAACTTATAATGTTAATTTCAGTGTGGTTTAATTCCTTGTCATTGGAAAACTAGTTGAATACATGCTCATGGTAAATATATTCAACCATTAGTAAAATAAATTTAGTAATAGTTATACCCGTTACTAAATCCGTCACAAAATATTAATTGTCACGGTTTTTTCCGTTACCAATTTACATTTAATTTTGTCTGAAAACAACTTTTGTAATGGTTATCACTGTTACGACGTTTTATTTTAGTAACGGTTTTAACCGTTAGTAAAATAAATTTTGTAACGGTTATATCCGTTACAAAATTCGTCACAAAATATTACTTGTACCGGTTATAACCGTTACGAAATGCGTGACGATATTTTGTAACGGCTAATTAGTCACGGTTTTTACCGTTACTAAAATTTTTAGTAACGATAATAACCGTGGGCAATCGTCTATTATGGTGTAGTGCTCGTGCTTGGTACGATCGTCTAAGCTCTTTTCAACTTGATAATAGTTTTTCAAAGGGAAAGGTTGACACTACCTTGTTTATAAAATCTTTGAATAATAATATTCTTTTGATTCAAGTCTATGTAGATGATATTATCTTTGGATCTACTGATGAATCTCTTTGTCAAGAATTTTCAAAGTGTATGCAGAATAAGTTTGAGATGAGCATGATGGGAGAGCTGAAATTCTTTCTCGGACTACAAATCAAATAAACCAACAATAGGACGTTCATAAATCAAGCAAAGTACACAAAGGATCTATTAAAGAAGTTCGACATGGAAGCAGCAAAGCCACTTAGCACTCCAATGGCGACTTCAACCAAGCTTGATATTGATTAACAAGGCAAACCTGTCGACATACGTAAGTATCGAGGTATGATCGATAGCTTACTGTATTTAACTGCTAGTCGACCAGACATTATGTTTAGTGTTTGCTTATGTGCAAACTTTCAAGCTAATCCTAAGGAATCACATCTGTGCGCAGTTAAGCGTATCTTCTGATACCTTAAAGGCACTTCTTTTGTCGGCTTATGGTATCCCAAAACCACATCATTTGACCTAACCGGTTATTCTGATGCTGATTTTGCTGGATGCAAAGTAGATAGAAAAAGCACTAGCGGCACATGTCATTTCCTAGGAAAAGCTCTAGTCTCTTGGTTTAGTAAAAAGCAAAATTCTGTTGCATTATCAACAACCAAGGCTGAGTATATCGCCGCAGGACGTTGTTGTGCACAAATTTTGTGGATGAAACAAACTTTAGAAGACTATGGATTGCATTTTACACACATACCCATTTTCTGTGACAACACTAGTTCTATTAATTTGACTAAGAATCTAGTATGTCCCTCTCGTACTAAACATATTGAGATTCGACATCACTTTCTTAGAGATCATCAACAAAATGGAGATATAGACCTTGTATATATAGACACACAGAATCAATTAGCTGACATACTCACAAAACCTCTAGTGGAAGATCGTTTCAATTATTTACGTCGAGAATTAGGAATTTTAGATATCAATAATATTAATTAATTTTGTTTTATTAATTATTTATTCGATACTCGATAAATGTTTTTGAGACAAGCCTAAAAAGAGTCTGTCTGTCACCACGACTATGGTCGAAGCGAAGCGGTATTTAAGAGTTCCCCGGTGAACCTCCGTTAGCTGGGACAGTACTCATACAGCTAATCTGAGACAGATACTGAGTAAAGAATATTAATTTATAAAATAATATTAGTTATATTACTTTAAGATTTAAAATTACTAAACTTTGAATTAAACATTTGAAACGAATTAATGAAAAAGATGTGGCCCCATTTCTATTTTTTTTGATATATATATATATATATAGCCAGGCAACCCTTGGTGAAATTGGCCCGAGTTCGGTCCGAATTCGGCCAGAGTTCGGCTGGGTATATATATATACCAGCCAGAACCTGAGGCCCCCATCTTCTTTATTCTTTCAAACTACATCAAACAGCAGCTGCCGTGCCTCCAAACCCTAGTTTTTTCTCCATCTTCGTTCTTCCAATCCGCGTGGAGATTCTCGTCCAAACTTTGGATTCGTGCGGAGAATTTCGTCGTCATCAGCATATCCAATTCTTGGAAGGTATAATTCCTTCTCTCCTCCACTTTTCAATACTTAGGGTTTCTAGAAATTTTAGAAAAGAATGCCTAAGTTCAATCTCGTCAAGAGGAAGAAGACTAATGCCAGTGAAGAGGCATCGTCTTCAGATCCGCATACGAATTACGTCTTTTCTCCGGTCCAATCGGACGACGGTGCATCGGACGAGTTTTACTTTAAAACTTCCGATCAAGCTTTATTGTGGTACGGCGATTTCATCATGCATACTATTTGCACCGGATCGCCGATTAAATGGACTGTCTTTCTGGATCACCGCCCTTATTTTGAGACATTAGGGTTACAACACTTTGTTACCTTATAATTCTCCATTGCCACTAATGCCATTAGATTATTCTATTGTAATTTCGTGTTAGACACTTTTACCGTGAGAACACGTGTCGGAAGAATCGATATCGAATTCAATGATGAAATGTTAGCGGAAATCCTTGGTATCCCAAATGAAGGTGCCCCGTTCGATGACATCACTGATTTTGATTTCCCCGATGGCACGACACTCGTTAGTTTCAAGAATGAGCTTTGTGCGCCCGCACGCGCTCGTACTGGAAAGTTTAAGGCTAATAACTTGAACTTGTTTAACTATGAATTACATTGCATCATCTATTCCACTTTACTAATAAAATCCACTTCCAAAGATGATGTCACTACACTTGAGCTTTCTGCTCTTTATCATATTCTTAAGGGGATTTCTTTTTCTGCCCCTAAGACTATCATCCAGATGATGGATAGATGTCGCGGGAGAGACCGCAACCTATCTTATGCGATGCTTATTTCTCGCATCTTTCAGAGATTTGATATTGACCTATCTACTTGTGCTGTCGACCCCGGGCCTAAGTTCCTCAAACTCTCTCGTCGCAGCATTGCCACTGTTCCTCCACCTACTGCACCTGCTCCTCCTGTACATACTCCCACAGTACCTGTTCCTCCTCATTCTTACCCTATGACATTTGAGGGTATTCATCAGCACTTATCAGATCTGCAGTCCTTTTTGTTGAGACTTCTAGGAAACACGAGTTTCGTGATGTGACTCGATTCCAGGCGATTGCCAACTCCTTTGCCGATCTGAGGTTTGCGCAGACGGGTCATTCTGCTAGCTCTCTACCTTGAGACCCTTCTGTTTCTGGCTACCGTATTGATGACGAGGCGGTCCACTCTCTGTTCCAGCTAGGGAACGCCTATGATTGGTATCGTACCGTTGGTGTCACTCCTCGTACTTCTGGCGCTGGTACTTCTGGAGCTGGTCCTTCTGGCCATGCTGGCACTGCAGCTGATGACGATGATGATGATGATGATGATTTTTGAGATGTTAGATATTGAGACTGTTACTTATGTCTTTTGTTTACTTGGAAATGCTCCTACATTCCAAGTTATTATCAACACTATTATTTTATATGTGACTCTTCATAGACATGGTTTTGATTGTGCCTCAGTTTCGGCATCTTAGTTTGTTATTCAGCACTTTATTTGTTTCAGTTTTATTTTAGCACTATCTATCTCTTCATATTAAAAACTGCATGTGACAAATACATGCCTGTGTTGTTCTATAGACTATCTGTTTCTCTTACTATATTCACTATTTATACCATGCCTGTAATGAATATTCATATATTTTTTATTGCGTTTCTTCACTGTGTGTTACTTATGCATTTATTGTGGAAGAGCTTTCTCTTTTGCAATTATTTTGCTAAGTGACAACGGAGGAGAAATAGATCTAATATTTTCGTGAATACAGGTTATGAACAATTTTTTTGATTACTATTTTTGAATTGATCCAAGCTTAGATGTTATATCAGCATGGTTTGTCAATTATCAAAATAGGGGAGATTGTTGGCCCATTGGTCATGGTCAAACCTGATTTTAATAATTGATCAAACTCTGTCTCGATATAAATGCAAGTCAATTCAGATGATTACCTACGACGTTTTGGACACTGCTCAACAATAGATATCAACGATGTTCAAGACTGAAGCCGTTTGCCACTCCAAATATATTTTCTTGAAACAATGTAATTTTTCATTTTATTGAGTCTAGGAATACATTGTACACCAAGTCGTACTGGCAAATAGACTATCCGAAAATGTTTATCAAAACCATCATATTCTTTTACAAATGACCTACGTTTTTGAAAAATATCCTTTTTACAAAAAGCTTCTGAAGGACTTTTCAAAAAGCCAAAATTGATTTTTCTCAAAAAATGAACTGGCAGAACCCTAGCAGAACTCGGTCCGAGTTTGGCCAGAGTTCGGCCAATTGGAACGTTAGTGAACGTTGGATTTTGAACTTGGTCATCCTTCAGTTGCGGTTTGTTACAAAGAGTTCTGTCCGAATTCTGCCAGAATTCTGTCAGAGTTCTGTCTTTGGAAAAACGATAAATAGAGAAGTATTTCAATCATTTCAAACCACCAATTCACTTTCAATCTCTTCTCTTCTTAAGCTTACATTCTTCCAAAGAGTTCTAAAAAGCTTTCATTTTCAAATCCCAAGCCAGTTACAATCCTCTAGTCGATTTGCCAGTGCGGTACGGTCTAGAAGTTTCAGAGCAATTATAATCAGAGGCTTGATAGAAGATACAACTCTTCACAATTGAAGTTGGTCGAGTTCTTCGTATTAAAGCTCACGTCTGTAGAAGTTGCAAGGACTTCGTATGAAAACTTGCGAGATTTTCCAATAGTGGATTCAACTGGAAGCTAGAGTTCTTCCTACTGGACTAGTCCTCACAAGAGGAAAACCAGTATAAATCTCGGTGTTTGCGTTTGCCTTCTGATCACTTTTAATTTCTGTTATTTACTTTGTGATTATTTTTATATATGTGATCTAACTGCTAACAAGATTTTTAATTAGCAATATTCCGCTGCCTACTCTATTCACCCCCCTCTAGAGTATTCTGCTTTACGATTTCGTTCCTACAAATATTGCATTTGCTATTGGGAGACTAAGTAGATATACTAGTAACCCAAATCAGTTATATTTGACTGTATTGGATAGAGTATTTAGATATCTTAAGGGTACTCTAGATTATAAACTTTATTATACTAGACACCCTGATATCATAGAAGGTTACTCCGATGCAAATTGGGTAACTGATTCACATGATGTGAAATCTACAACTGGATATATTTTTATCCTAGCAGGAGCTGTGATCTTCTGGGGATCATGTAAACAGACTATAATTGCCAGAAGTACTATGGACTCTGAAATGATAGCTTTAGATACTACCTGTATAGAAGCCAAATGGCTTTCTATCTCATTATGGATATACCTGTTTCTATTCATACTTTTCCTGCAATATCTATAAATTGTGATAATAAATCTGTTATTAAACTACTAAAGCATGATTCTGTGAATACTAAGATGAACAGGCACCTGTAGCTGCACTTCAAGTCATAAAGAGCCTATTGGGCAAATGTGTGATTCTTGACTATATAAAGTCAGAAAAGAACCTTGCAAACCACTTGACGAAGGGTTTGTTTAGGATATTGATCCTAGAATCATCGAGGAGGATGGGGTTAAGCCCATAGTTTAGTCACCAACAGTGGAAATCCAACCGAGTCTGACTGGAGATCCCAAGAAGCCGGTTCAATGGGTAGAAACAAGCTGGACTAGGTGACTATTATTGAACACTGACCCTGAGATCAAATTCTTTTTAAAATAAAGCCCAAGAGGCTGTACATGTGTATATTGATACCCCATTCCTATGGTGACAGTGTTCCTTGTGTGATATGGATATGGTGAGTTTAAACTCTTAATAAGTCCAAGCATGATATGCATGGTTGATTCCTATCACCAACCCTTGAGGACTTACCTATATGAGAGGTCATGAGGGCCATGACTATAAGACAGGGCGATCCCAGACAACTCTCATGAATATGTAAAAGTGCGTATGGCCAATCAAACGCGCCACCCGATAGACCCAATTACCTCTAGCGTACTATGTGTGCTATTTTCTAAGTCTGGTTCAAGAAGACTGATTCAAGGCATAGTCCATCAAGCTCTTCTTCAGACAAAGACGATAGTTACTATGCGAGATTCAAGGCTGTAGTCCATCTCATTTATGCATAGTATACAACTACCTAGAAGCTCTCTTATTCGTCATTTTCTTTCCTTCCCGCTTTTACTTTTAGATTTGACCTTTTGGGAGGGATTGTTGTATATGCTGTATCAATACAGCAGATCAAAAGCTCAAATCTTCCACTCTTTAGTCCTACATCGGCTATGTGGGATGTCTCTACTATTCATATATTGCTATGCTTCCCATTATTTCATTAAAGCCTGGTGAGGGTGCCCTATGGGCCACATGCGCGAGCCGCCGCCGCCGCCAGGCCCGGCTCGGCTCGGTTCGGTTCGGTTCGGCGTACATAACGGGTGCGGGTACGTGCCCACCTGTGCGGACGCCGAATGCCGATTCGATTTCCTCTTCGGATTCGGACTTAGACCCTAAAAATCTTTTTGCTCCTCATTCAAATTTGACCATTACTATTCATTAATTTCTGTAACGTTTGGATTCTAAACTCGGTCCAGGTTCAATAAACAATGTATTTTTTATGTGCTGCAAACGTTCGTAACGTTCTTCCTTAATTGACTAATTAATTTTTTTAAATTCTTCTAGCCGTTGTAAACATTGGGAACAACCTATATATTAAGCTCCCTTCTCCTCCTTCTAATTACACATAATTTATTTGACAAAAACTATCTTCAAAAATCTCGTACTCTCTACTCTCCGAAACACTTCGTCCTCCTTTTTTTTCGCTCTGGGCAGAGCTAAGTCGGTGGTCACTCTATCTTCGTCTTGTGCGATAAGGAGATTCCGGTAGAGCGGGGATTTTAGCACTAGGGGCGTTCGGATTTAGTCTGCACATAGACCTGGACTAACTCTTAGGGCAGTGCTACGTGCGCGACTTTCCCGGAGGCCGATAACATTTACATATTTTATTTTGTTTGCAGATTTTTAATCAAAGAATATTAAAGAAATTCCAACAGCGAGGCTAGCAACAATTTTAATATTATAATTAGTTTATAGGGTTTAAATAGGACCAAGATAATTTTTTACCAATAGCTAACTAATAAATTAAATCAATTCTCCATAACATGATTCTTGACTTTATTATGGTAACTAAATCTCTAACATACTAATTTTCAAATGGATCTTTCATGATGTGAAATAAATCTGTAAAATTTTAATTAAAGAATGAATTTAAATAATTTTCATGAATAGCTTTAACTTATTCTTGAAACCAAACCCTTTATCTAAAATTCAAAAGACACTTCCCTAGAGTTTGGTAACCTGGATTAAATTCTTGCAGAATATTCATGTCATGTCCAACGTACCATGGAAGGGCTATCAGGTTATTTATTTTGCAAATACACAAATATGACATGACTCGATATGGGCAGGACACAAACAACCCCTATTTATATTTGTCGTGTGTCTTTGGTGTTTTTGTCTTGTCCAACACAATGTAACATGTACACAACTTTTGGAGTGTTTAGTCTCTCCCAGTGGATACTTAACATGATAGGAATTTAATTATTGTACCAAAATCAAAATTTTAATTGGAAATTAATTAGGTTTCGGTCCTATGTAAAACTCCAAATACCAATTAATAAGTTACAATTTTAAGATTCATGCATTTTTGTTATTAATTGACAGCTAAAGCAGTTAGGAGGGTACTCTCATATTTGTAAGGATAACAAGGACTTTTATGATCCAGGTAGTATAAGAATGCATGATACCCTAAAGTCCTATAACTAGAATCTTATGGGTTAGGGTTGTGAGATTGTAGAGGTCTCCAATTGTGTTCTTAGCTTCAAAGAAAGAATATTATCCTATGAAAGGAAGAAATCATCCCTTTACTATTGTGAAAGATATCCATTAGGGAAAGATATCCATTAGGGATTGTTGACTTCGCATGTAGACACTATATTTATAATACTCTTCCATTATGTTCAAGATCTGCTCATGCAGCCCTGTAACCCGATCTAAATTTTATTTATAATGTTTGCTATAGTAAATATGGGGTTGTGTCATATAGATGAATGCAATTTTCTATAGCAAATTGTATCATTTTTATCTCTTTGTCTACACTTTTATAGTCTAGGAAATTTGGATTGCAAAAGATAGGTCTACCTACCTACCTGCCTGCCAACTAGCATGTCCCTTTTATGCTTATAGCTAAATTGGCTTGAAATTTGGCATCAAATTAGAGGGTTGACGTCTCAATGCCTGGTTGGCATCCGGTCATAAAAATTTGTCAAATCTCATATGAAGCTTTCTCGTGCTCCATAGCCAACCCAATTCTTATAGGGAAGGCTTGGATGGCAATGATGATGAGTAAACATTAAATAGGTCAATGAATATTGCTTCCATATGAGTGAGTAGTAACTGGGTAAGAAGCCAAAGTTATATGTAAAGCTATGTTGTACTGGGCGCTAGGCGAGGCGAGGTGACAGCCCACCCGCCTTGCCTAGGCACCCGCCCAGGACACATGTTATTTTGCAGAAAAAACTGCAGCTATATGCAGTTATGTATAATTAGTATTACAATAAACAATATGTTTAGTTCATATAAGAAGCAACAACATAGCAATAATAAGCAACATCATAGCAATTTAAAAGAATTCATATAATGATTAATGAAAGCAAAACAACATATGGAATATAATAAATATTAACCAATAAGCAATATAATAAGCCTAAAGTAAGCATTAAGTAATATATTAAGCATAAACCAATATTCAACATCAAGTAATAATAAGTTGATAACTAATAGGCTTTAAATAACCACCTAGGCGCGCCTATATATTCCCCTGGTCGCTCCTAGGCGTCCACTTAGGCGCGCCTAGATGCCCACCGCATGACACGGTGTTTTCTTCTCTTGGTCGAGGCGGGCTCCCCGCAACATGTACGCCTAGGCGCGCCTAGGTGTCGCCTGTAACAACATATATGTAAAGAAATAATCTCAACCATTGGATTATAGACATTCATTATAATTGATTGACTGAAACTTCTTTAACTTGCAAATGCAACTCTCCTCAACCAACAACTTACCTTCTACATCTCAAATTTCAATCGAGCTTCTTTCGTTCATCATACTTCCACGATAGCGATGACCTACTTCTACTTGTCCTTGTTGGCCTTCTCCCACATGGCACCATTTGTTAATATTTCTCTTGTTTTGGTTGAAATGCACCATTACACCATGGATCCAACCGAAGATAACATGTAAGAGACCCACCTATCATATTGGTTGCCATTGTTGTCCAAGCTTGTGCCAAGTTTTCTTTGCAATCACACAACGACAACAAGCTTGAAGCAAAATATTGATGTTGTCAACTTTGCACTAGCGATGCCTCCTTTCTTGTTATAGATGCGATTTTGTATCGGTGAGCCAACATTGTTTAGTTTGTATTGACAACAATAATAAGACCTTTTGAGCTTGCATAGACATCTTTTTCTATCTTCTATTACCAAACTTGCATCCAACATACACGAAGCTATTGAAGAGGGTGGTGCACTGCAACACAAATTAGGGTTGCAAATGAGCCAAGCAGTTTGCGAGCTGCTCGAAGCTCGATTCGATAAAAGCTCGTTTGAGCTCGATTCATTTAGTAAACAAGCTGAGCTCAAGCTTCATTTTTGAGCTCATTTGATAAACGAGCCAAGATCAAGCTTAGAAGTATTCGGCTCGTTTAAGCTCGCAAACAGCATGTTTATGAGCTTACGAGCTGGCTCGTTTAGAAGCTTGTTTGTTCTTTATTGAATTCTAATTTTATATGTGTTTGTATAACAATATGGTTGTGTGCATTATATATTTATATTTCCTTAATAATTGATATTAAGGAACTTTTTTATTAAATTTTGATAAATAAATTATTAATATTATAGGTACTTGAATTCAAACATAACTAGCTTGAGATCGAGCTCATTAAACTTGAAAATCAAGCTTAATGAGCTTGAAATAAAGTTGAGCGAGCTTGAAATCAAGCTTAATGAGCTTGACTTTGAGCTTATCGAGCTTGTTTATCAAGCTTCATTCAAGCTTGCTTATCAAGCCAAGCTCGAGCTTAAACCAAGCCAACCTCAAGCTACAAGCTCGAGCCAAGCCCAAGCTCTAAAATAAAAAACTTATCAAGCTCGATCTCGAGATCGATTACTTCTAGTCAAGCCAAGATCAAGCTTACAAAAGCTTGGCTCATCTTGGCTCGTTTGCAGAGGTAGAATTAGAATATGGGAACCTAAGAGAAAGGATGTGTGGGGTGTGTTTTGTTAGAAGGAAACACCTACATAGAAACTGTGTGTACATGAGTTAGAATATTTTCGTTTCAACTGGGAAATGTTTAATTGTAGGAGAAGTCTTAATACATCGTGTATATGTGTGGGTTATTGTTTCCTTTATGTGAACAGAAGCAGGACGAAGGAAAACAATGCTATGTAGGATACATGTGTTACTGTGTGCATGGGTTCTTTACCTACATTATATAGGCGGGAGTCTCGTGGCACAGGGACACCCTTTTGTCCATCAAATTACTTGTCAAAAGTTAATGAACTATACTAGTCCATATTGGTAAAACATGAATAAGAAAAATGTTAACAAGCAATTATCCTAGAAATGTAATCAAAACAGCACAATAAGGCTTAAGGCTTCTGTTCTTCCCCAAGTAGTTTTAATTACATGCAAGGAAATAAAACTAATCAATTTGAGTCTTAAAATTGAAATGATAACCATCTTGCAAGAGATACTTTACTTTTGGATCATCCTTATTGAGGATCGTAAGGCAACTCTAGAAGGGGTTGAATAGGGTGCAACGGTCAATGTTCTAAATTTTGCTAGATGGAATCGGTGCGCCAGAGGGCCGGCAAGGCACCTAGCGCCAATCTGTTATTTTATTTTATTTTGGACATGTATTAGTTTATATGTAATATAAAAACACAAAAGTATGTGAGCTCTTATGGTTAGCAGGACGGTGCTTAATTTGGTAATTTATATGGGGTTTGGATGGTTAGGAGTCAGCATTTTTTTAGTTTTTTATTATGAACCCAATAAAAGGGGGGAGGAGCGCAGAGAGAGTTTCCCATCCAGCCTCTCTTTCCCTCTCCTCTCCTCTCCAGCAGCCAACATCAACCACCACTAGCAGGCGTCGACGGTGGCATCAGCAGCGGCGACAGGTAAGTACAATTTTATTTTTTGAATATCAAATATGAATTTTTTGGATTTTTTTTGAAATTTTTCGGAAAAAATGGCGAATAGCCCATCTAGGGCCGCTTAGGGCTGAAATCCGCATAGGATTGCCGCCTAGGGGATTTTTGGTGCGGCCGATGGCCGCCTAGCGCCTAGGCTGAAATTTAGAACACTGGCAGTGGTAATTGTCCACTCTAAAAAAATATGAAGACAATGTACCAACTAAATACAACACTAAAACACATATAGGAATTGAAAGTAAAGTTTAGAAGAGCAAACACAAACATCAAGATTTAAAGTGGTTTCTCTCATAGTGAACTAGTCCAGTCCCGAGAACTCTTGCTCGGAGTTGAATATACTATTAATGAAATACAAGCTTTGATCTAAATTTTGCAACTTCTTACAGATACCTCATGCTTTGATTCGAAGGGCACAACAACTTCAACTTCAAGCTTTTGAAATAAAAGCAAATTTTGACTTTTTCATGTTTGTACAACTCTTAAAAACAAACTTCTAGTCGACTTACACTTCAACAATTAAGAGCACAAGAAGTTGTTTTGAGTAGGTGGAAAGGTTTATAGCTCAGAGAGAATAGATGCAGAAGAGTGAATGAGTGATTTGGAACGGTGGAAAGCTCATCTATTTATAGGATTTTTTGAGACCAAGTTCGGGCCGAATTCGGTCTTTAAACGTTCAAAAATTTGACCAATGTAAGCCGAGTCATCAGGAATAGAGGATGACTAGGGTTTCTGTTTTGGGTAACCGAGTTTTTTTAGAGTTTGGAAAGAACTCGGTCCGAGATCGATTTTTCCAATTCTAGAAAGTTCCTAGTTTTTAATCTATTTGAGTTTAGGTTTGAGTTTGGATTCGAGTTAGGATAGGATATTGGGTTAGGTAGGCTATTTTTGAGTGGACTTTGAGTGCTAATTAAACTATTGAAATGGTATCCGACTTCTTGTGATGTAGCCTTCTTGAATTGAAGCAGTCTTTTGTTAAAAGCCCAATGCTCTACCAACTGAGCTATACACCCGATTTGACAACAATGCGGAAAAGAAAAAAGGGCTTAATAGTCTCTTTTTTTCTTATCATATCACAAGGGCGCAACTCTGTATGAGGCATGTACTGCGGAGCATGATGGAAGTCCTTTCCACTCATTGAAGATTCTATCTATAAAAGGTCAACATGAGAGACTACGATAGCTTTCATTAAGACTCTACGAAAAAGGTAAGGTCGTATTTGTTTACGATGAGTTCGACTTAAAGGAGCTGTGTTCTATGGTTTGACGTTGTTCCTATCCAGTATTCTCTTTTCTTTGTATCGTTTGAGCAACCCGCATAGGGATGTGAGGCCCACAAAGTGAGTCATATTGTAAGTCTTAGCTTGAAACGACTTCTCTTCTGAAAGTATATCTTTAAGGCTATTTCGTAAGCAGTATTTTAATCTACATTAGGGAAGTTGTCAAGCTAGTGAAGGAATCACTCTCAATTTGATTATGAGAGACGTGGTGCACTGGGCTTAATGTGAGCCCATACAAAGCGCCTTTGTTCCTGCTTCTGTTTATGGCATCAAAGTTGATGCTGAAACCTATGCTTCTAATCGATAATATGTGCCATCAATTATTCAGTATTAGCTCACTTCGCTCGCCTTGGTCATGACATTTCTTTCTTCGTCGCTCGCTCTTCCTCACAACATAAGATGGAGTTCCCTCCCATTCGATTAGTTCTATCACAACAAAGAGAGGAACCAAGAATGAGTGCTTATGTGCTGCGTTTCGACTTAGTCCTCTACTCTAGCTCTAATCTTTAGTCAACCAACAACTTAACTTTCTCCTTTCTAGGAAACCATTTGCCTTTGAATTCCTTTTCTGGATACACTATCCTTTCTTGGCGACCCACCTTTATCAATCAATCTCGCTCCTTTTCAACGATGCGCTCTCACCCATGTTTCAGCTCTTATAATGCTGCCTGCCGCTTTCGAATGAGATGCAAAAACATTGGTAAGGAAATAGGTAAAGGTGGGCCGAAGAATGAAAATGTGCAGCTTGGTGGATTCCTTGCCAAAACAAGTTCATATCAGTAGCGATATGCTCCGACTTGGAAGGAGAAATAACTTAGCTTATTTGTTGTTAGCTCCTCAACAAAGAGCGCAATCGCCATGCTAGCTCGGCATGAAAGCTAGTTTCTAAGTAAGGAACCTTGGTCATTCACTGAGGCTTATACTTCGTCATATATACATTATGGGACTATTAATCAACACACTCAGTCAACAGGTTGGGTACTGGGTCAAGGCGATGGAATCCCTCCACCAACATTGGTGGTGAAGGCTAAGTAGGGTCAGCCATAGGAGCAACCTAAGTTTATACTCAGACGCTCTGCTGCTGGTGCTATTTTCTACGCCTCCAAAAGCTGCGAATTCTTCATAGTAATGCGAGATTCCACTGCTTACTAAGGTTGCTTAGGACTCACTCGACTTGGTCTCCACGCTACCACTTAGGTAACCAACCACTCCTTTCCTTACTTCTTCGTTTGACCTTGCTTCCTATATTGACTGTTGATGGAACTGTCTAAGTTCTTTTCTTTCAACCTCTCCAATGGAACATCAACTTGCTAACCGACTCAAGTGTAGCGGAAGTTTTCTTTCTGATGCTCGTGCATCACCAAGCACTTTTCCCTACTCATTATAAGTTGTTGGCATCAAAGCTTTACTAATAGAATATCAAGTAACTTCTTATCGTTCTTTTCTGGTAAAAAAGAAGAAGAAAATCAATGATTCCTCTCCCGACTTTCCGTTTTCTAACAACAATTACACATTCCCTCGGCCTCGGATTATAATCGAAGTGCCACTGCCCATACACATATATGTAGAACCTAGTTCTTCAATCATATCTGCACCAAATTATTCCTTTCGAAAGAAAATATGATGCGAGGAATGATCCACCAACTATCTGAAATATTGGCAAACAGGGCCATAGTAGTCACTACCTTTCCTGATCATCATGGCTTGTTTTTCCCTTTGGCCTTTTTTATGGGCACTAAAAACTCGAATTTCTTGCAGGACCAACACTCTATGATTTTTAGGTCCTTTTGCACTCACTTTGTGCTTATTCTTCTTTTGAAATGTATTCTTTTGTGCTAGAATCCGAAGTCAACGTTTTCTCTTGAAGCTTCATCCATTAAAAACTTAACAAAGATGGATTTCTATGGCAATGAAGGTTGTTCCTTCAGCCTCGGTCTACCACATATGGCATAAAAGTCGCATTCTAAAAAGCATTATTGACTATATTCATAACAGGATTGGAGACCTTCAGCTCAAGGAAATGAAGGGTGGAGACCAAGTGAATATCCTCTCGCACCTGGATATCATACCTAAATTCCAACGTATTCAACGCAATTTAAGCACTCCTAAATCTGTTTGGATGAAAGTTAACCCCTTACAGATGATAGTGGTACTATTGCTGGGCTATTCAGAGACGAGTTTGGGACTCCTTATAGTGCCTTTTCTTATATTTTTAACAAGGATCCCATTTATCTTCTTGAGCTTCATTCTATTGAAAGGGCAATCAGATCTGCTATCAGCTTTGGTTTCTATAATCTCTGGATAGAAAATAGACTCTCTTATAGATTCTCAAATCATCCATAACGAGTCTGTAGAGGATAAAAATCAAGTTGTGCCACCTATTAAAGTGTACGATCATCAAGTGGCACCAAATCATTATGTTGCGCCAGGCCATCAAGTTGAGCATCATCAGGTTGTGCCAAAATCAGGTTGCGCAGGAGACATGTTGCACGAACGCCATGTGGCGCACTTCCTCGAGAAGCTATAACGGCATCATCATTACTTGACAACTGACATCACGGATATTAATGAAAATCCATTTGAATTCTGTACGATACGGCGCTCGAGAAAATTTTGTCAGCATGTAATTAATGCTGATAGCTAGTTCGCGCAAGTCATTGTGTGGCACGAGAATTAATTAGCACAACACAGAAGACCCAGTCAAAGGTGCCAGTTGTTGAGTTGCACCCATGCGCGACCTGCCTAATTGGCGCCGCCCGATCAACTTTTTAGAAGAGTGACGTGGCGCGCAAGCTACCAACTTCGCAGATCATGCCCACTACACTGCCCACGACCATGCGAATCTTAATCAAATGATGCCATGCATCTATAGTAGTTGGTGCAACCGCTCGCGCAAGTTGCTACATTACGCCCACGCGCAACCTGATAAAGCCTGCACAAGGTGATCAAATAGTGTTCAAAATAGGGTAATGTGGCACGAAAGCCACTAACTTTACAGAACGTGTCCACTACACTGCCCACGACCACGCGCATCTCAAACAAGTGATGCCATGCGTCCTCAGCAGTTGGTGCAACCGCTCACGCAAGTGAACAGGAGGCACGCAACCTGAAGTACGCGCAACCCAGAATAACTGCTAAACAGTTATTTCAAGGACTCTATAAATAGAGTTTCAAAACAATCTCAAAGCATCAAGAATGATCATAATCTCCTGCTAAAGTGCTGTTGCATCCTCCAAAGGCCCGTGTCTTCGATATCACATCGTCCAAGGGATAAAGTGACGTCTTCTGATTAGATTTCTATAGTTGTACTTCCCTAGAAATTAATTATACTTCTGTACTCTTTTCTAATTTTGTAATAAAACTTTTTATTTTTGCAAACAAAATGACGACTCTTCTGGGGATGACTTTCTCCTCCGACGAGAAAGTGACAACTCAATGTGATACTGCGTCAATCGACAAGATGTAGAAGACCCTGGTCGTTCAAGTCGACCAGACAGCCAACGAGGCCATGATCAATGCTGGGGGTGCCAAGCACACTACTGCCGCTGTTAAGAGCAAGACGTGCTCTGTCTAGACTCCTAAGTCCTCGATGGCACAATCTTCTACCTCTATGTAACTTGTGCCCATCACTGCCTTGGCGTAACCTAAGGAAAATAGTCTTTTGGCTAAGCCCGCTACTTCTCCTACTCTGAAATCGAAGGAGACTTTGTCTCGACATACTGCTGTCCAAAACAAAGAAAAGTGCCCTTTGGCCTTTTCTTCCCTGGCGCAACCTGTGTCTGCTGCTGCCTCCGCTCAACTTGTGCCCATCACTGCTTTGGCGCAACCTAAAGAAAATAGCCTTTTGGCTGCTCTCTCTGCTCCTCCAGTTCTGAACTTGGAAAAAAATGTCCAGTACCTCTGCTGGATAAAACAAAGGAAAGCACGCTTTGACCTTTTCTTCCCTGGCGCAACTTGCACCTGTTTCTGCTCTGGCGCAACCTGCACATATTTTTGCGTTGGCACAACATAAAGGAAAATACTGTTTAGTGGTTCCCTCTTCGTCATCAAGTCAGAAAATTATTAGGAACTCATTAAATCAAGAAAAATACTCTTTGGCTTTTCCCCATTCTACTCGAGTCATTGACTAGATGGAAAGTACTGTTGATTGCGCTTTTGTGCCTCTCAGCACAAAAGTGGATTCAGTTAGAAGTCATACTCTCTTTAACAGAGATGACCAAATCTCTGTCAAGAAAATGGGTTCTATTCAGAATGAACTTTCCACGCAAAAAGGTATTATGCCTACTCCAAAGAGGTCATGACAAGATCTACTGACCCTACGTATCTCAAGATCCCGACAAGGTAAATTGCTAGTATCTCAAGTAGATGCACAAGTAGCACCCTTGTCAGACTTGTACACCTATATCAACAGGTGCCAATCAGGGTCAACTTTGGGAAAATACAAAATGTATCAAGTGCAACCTGTACCAGTTGCTAACTTGCACCAGAGGAAGAATTCTGAGGTAAAAAATCATATGACTTATGCTAACCAGTTTAGCACGTCCATGTACACTCAAGGTACGAGACACCTCAAGAACAGGAACCATGTCCCGAATATCGTTAAGAACTACATTCCTACAACTTCTTCTCGTCCTGTTAGTGATCTCCGTGAACTCTTAATACAGAAGCGGAAGGTTGCAAATCCGTCCCGTCCAACAACAAGAACATTATTACAATCACCACCATGAAGTTGTCATCAAATGCTGTTGTTAGTCAGCCAAGCAGTTCATCTTTGACCGTTTGAATTATGTTCAGACTCCTGAACCAATCCTAGTGGACGAAGATGAATTACTCTATGCTCCTGTCAACATGGCATTTCGAAGCACTGGGGATGGAAAATGTCCAAGACGTAATGCATCATGTAATCCCAGTAAACAGTACTTAGATCAGATTCATGAATCTGGCGAAGGAGTATACCAATATACTAGATCAAGAAGTCGAGAAATAATCGATCAAAGGAACCTTCCTTCCGACCAAGACACAATCGGTCAAAGGAATCTTCTTGATTCTAACCGAGATTCCTTCAGTTAAAAAGATATCCCTATCACTTATTCCGGGGGTGGTTCTTTATATGACTTTGATGCTGACAGTGAAAGTTCTGAAAGGACCATCCTTTCCACTAGCTCGTCTTCGAGGGCTAGAGAAGTGACTGCTTATGTCATCACAGAAGATTAAGATACTTCCAGTTCTAACAGTCAAGAGCAGAGAATTGCTGCTTTAAAGGCTAGCTTGAAGAACATGGCTGAGATGATGACATGCATGCATGCTGTGATTATGGCACAATATATAGTTCCACCGGTCGTGAATCTGATTCTGATTCAGGAACCTGTAACAACATCAGCTCCCATCAATATCGATCTGGGGGTACAGTCTTCTCACACTGCTTTTTTTCCTGTGCAGGCTATTCCAAGTCAATCTGGTACCGGGGTGGTACTTATCATGTAGTACCCCTTCATAACATATCAAATCAATCCACTCCTCCGCAATCAACGAGAGATACCAATGAGGCTGTAAAACTTTTGCGTACTCAATTTGAAGCTTTCAAACAGAAAGATGGCCTGCAGAAGCTTGTGATCAAACAACCCTATCCTATAGAATGGAAAGAAGTTCAATTTCCTCATAAATACAAACCCCCTACTATTATGCTGTTTGATGGTAGCACATCTCCAATTCAATACCTCAATCACTTTGGAGTAATGACTGATCAACTTTAACCAAATAATGCTCTTCTTACTCGAGTATTTGTCGATTGCTTAGCTGGTGCAGCATATGACTGGTATCGTAGTTTACCGGATGGTTATATAACCTCTTTCTCTAGCTTCAAACAAATGTTCTTGGAACGATTTTATGAAGAAACCAACAATATGACTATGTCTGCCCTCATCAAAATCAAACAACGATATAATGAAACTACTGAACGTTTTATTGAACGATTCTGCCGTGAAGCACAAAAAATGCCTCTCGGAACTCCAGATGCTTTGACTATAGACACTTGCAAATCAAACTTGTTGCCTATAATCAACATGTGGACAGGATCAACACAATTCCAGGATTGACCTTCCTTCATAATGAATACGAAAGCAGCAAAAGAGAGCGCTGACAAGTTCAAATAATTAGGTATTCTAATGCCTAATCTTGACAAAGATGAACACGCTACACCAAATAATAGTGGGCGTCAGAACAACCGCAAGAGCAAGAGACTTTGGCTATTAATCTTAAAGGCAAAGAAGCCCTAGCTATCAATGTAAATCAGCCAACATCTACCCTAACAGCACCACCATAAAGGATACCACATCCAAAAGAAGAATACCTTTTTGATGAAGATGATACCATGAGTATCTTTGATTGTCTCATCAAAAGCAATAAACTTCAACTGCCAGAACTAAAACGGCCAGAGGAAGTTGGCAAGACTGACCATCCTAAATATTGTGTTTACCACAGATTTATTGGACATTCAACTTGAGCATGCTATGTGCTCAAGGGTAAAATTTAGGAGATGATCAATTCCTGTGAAATCACTCTCCAACAAGACAAAAAAATGTAACGGCTAATGTCGTCTCTTTACAGTTTAGAGATTTTTCGGCTCAACTTGTGCAGGACGGCGTCATTCCCATCCCGAGAACTACTCTGGAGATTATTAATCTTCCACCTGCATGAACTGATGGTCTTGTTCCTCTGTCTACTGACAAAGAAAAAATTATGTGTATCCATCCAGATTTAGTAGCTGACTTCGAAACACCGTCTTCCTCCACCAAGTCAAAGAAGGCTACTAAACATAAATCATGTCATATGATTTCGCTGGATGAATATTATCTTCCACCTCTAACTGCTACCTTCATCTTGGCAGCAGATAATCCTTTTTCTTCTTCCCCTGCTGAGACAACATTGTCAAAGTCAGAAGCCAAATATCAATCAGCTTTCCATCTGTATAGTCCACCGTCTCGTAAACTAATGACAAAAATAGGATATGATCTACAAAAGGCCTCTGGTTTGAACAATGAAAAGGGATCCCATGTACCTCTTTCTCTATGTATTTCTCACGACCAATCTCGGGTTGTCTTAGGTTACTGTACAAATTCTCCATCTTGCCAAAAAAAATCTTCCAGAAATAAGATCTAGACAAAGAGTTGCAATATGGTGTCCTTTGAACCTGTATCTGAAGAAGAAGCCTTAACTGGTACCAGGTCTGGGAAACCTTACCTA
The DNA here is from genome assembly GCA_029216955.1 of Iris pallida. NCBI lineage: Eukaryota > Viridiplantae > Streptophyta > Magnoliopsida > Asparagales > Iridaceae > Iris > Iris pallida. The sequence goes on from JANAVB010044419.1 coordinate 13,755,033, forward strand.
AGAGACTATTCAGAAGGTCAAGAAAACCATGCTCCAGCTCTGGAGGCTCCTCAAGCATCATCTTCAACTGCTGTCAATGTTTCATCAACTTTATCACCTCCAATAGAGCCAACTCTTCCCAAACTGACGACAACCGACAAAGAGAAACAGCCTATCCATTTTGATAAAGTATTAAAGAAGACTCCAACTTTGGGACTTGAGAAGCCGTATAACTTTGATATACTGGCTCAGCTAGCTAATACCCCGGCAAGATTGTCAATTTTTGAGCTACTCCATCTTTCGAAGGAAACTCGAGAAACGTTGAGTGAAGCTTTGATGCAAGCTGATACTTGTCTAACATTTCTCAAGAAGCCAGAGGAAGAGCCTATAACATGCTTTCATTGTCATAGTGTGATGGAACATCACCTTTACACAAGATATTATGCTATTGGAAGATAATCGTCATGACCGATCCCTCTACTTCACGGGATATGTCGATATCATGAAGGTTGATCGTATTTTGATCGATCTTGGGTCTGCACTTAGCATCATGCCAAAGACTCTACTAGATGCATTAACGATTCCTGTACACAATCTTTCAACGACCATTACGACAATCCTGGGATTCAATTCTGGAAGAAGTAAACCTCTGGAAAAGATCCGCTTGAAAGTTCAAATAGGCAATCTTCGTACAAATGTTTCTTTCTACGTGATCGATAATCATGGCTCTTATAATGCTTTGCTGGGAAGACCCTTTCTGTATGAGCATAACATTGTACCATCCGCTCTACATCAATACTTCAAATTTGTAGACGTCAATGGAGAGGTCCAAAAGGAAGTAGCCGACTAAATCCTTTCAGGGGTATTGAAGCGTATTGTACTGACTCTCGGATATACAAGGAAGAGTTTATGAAGGTTGTGATGGCGATGGATAGTGAGGAAGATCAGAAAGATACTCCAAAAGATGTTCTTATGATCCCAGTCAAAGGACGTACTACTCGTCCCTCTTCTTCCCAAACATTGACTATCCATCTTTCCTCTCATAATAAACAGCCTCCTGCTGTAGAAAGGGAACAAGAGGAGATCACCCCTTCTGAGCCTCTGGTTATCGACCTTCGTTGTAACAAACCTTCACATTCTTCTTCTCCTTCTCTTTCTCCTCCTCTGGTTATCAACCTTACTAAGCCTTCTGTTAAGGCTAAGAATTCTCCTTCTCCTCTGGTTATCAACCTTACTAAGCCTTCTTTTAAGGCTAAGAATCATGTTGTAAATGATGATGTACAAATCAATAAAGTAGCATCTCTTTTAAAGTATATTGATGTTCTTTATTATACTCGATGTTATTTAAAAATGTTAGATAACTTCAAACCACTTACCATAGGAGCAGTTCAAGCTTCCCAAAATGAGGTATTGCTCGAGCCAATGCAGGACTCCTTCTTCTTAGTGCCTTCCAGGAAGAAAGATGAACTTCCTATACTTTTTAGTAAAGGAACAGAACAGAAGATCATATCCAATAGTGAAGAAGAAAATCACGATAACGGAAGAATTCAACTACGTCGTTATAGTCAGCAATCAAAAGATATCATTCAAAAGATGGACTATAATTTTAAAGCTGGTCTCAATGGTGGTAAGGGAAGACGAACTCCTATTCGTATCCCTGCTCCAAAAGAAAAATCACAACAATATTACAACAAAATAAAGCGGGGATTAGGTTATACTTCACCAATTCTGACTCTAGAAGTCTCCGAATCCGATGAAGAAGAACGATCTAACTCTTCTGATTGTATCTCATAGAATTCAGACACCAGTATATGCCATGTCCATCGTGTGACTCTATCTTCCAATATGGTAACTGCTAAGTTCTCGGAAGACGACGAAGACTTTGTCGAATCCTCTGAATCTGATCCTTGGGCACAAAGGATGGATACTCAACGGGAGCTTCACTTCAAGCAACGTGGGCCACCCACCGAAGATCAGTTGGTTCAAGTCAATGTTGGAGATGAAACTTCTCCAAAACTAATATTTGTCAGCAAAAGCCTTTCTGAAGTAGATAAACAAGAACTGATCCAACTTATTAAGGAATACATTGATGTATTCGCTTGGAGCTATGAAGACTTGTCGGGATTGGATCCTCAGATCGCTACCATAAGATCAACATTCTGCCAAATACGAAGCCAGTCAAGCAGCAACAACGTCGATTTTGACCTGACATGATGGATGCCATAGAAGCTAAAGTCAAAAAACTCATCGCCTGCAGTTTCGTTAGAGAAGAACAACATCCAGACAAATGTTGAACATGGAAAGTTCGAGTCTGCATTGACTTTAGAGACCTTAATAAAGCTTGTCCCAAAGCCGAATTTCCTCTTCCGATCACTGATGTCATGATAGACAATACTTGTGGATTTGAACATATATCTTTTATAGATGGATTTTTAGGATATAATCAAATCAAGATGCATCCGAAAGATGAGAAACATACATCTGTTCGTACTCCTCTTAGAGTCTATTGCTACACTGTCATGCCATTTGGTCTTAAGAACGCTGGTGCCACTTATTAGCGGGCCATGAGTACTATCTTTCGTGATCATTTATGAAAGACTGTCGAATGCTATGTTGATGATATTGCTGTCAAAAGTCGTCTAAAGGAAGACCACATTCAAGACTTGAGAACTATTTTCGATCTAATGCACTAGCATCAACTCAAGATGAATCCCACCAGGTCATTCCTGGGAGTCTCTAGTGGCAAATTTCTTGGCTTCGTTATTACCTCTAAAGGTATGCACGTTGACCCTGAGAAAATCAAAGCCATTCAAAAGATGCGTCCTCCACGCAACCTAAAAGAGCTACGAGGATTCCAGGGATGACTTGCGTATATTAGGCGATTCATCTCAAATCTTTCTGGCTGTTGTAGACCGTTCACTCAACTCATGAAGAAAGATGTGTCTTTTACTTGGACTGAAGAATGTCAGCAAGCATTTGAAGGCAAAAAGCAGTACTTGATGAACCCTCCAGTTCTAGTGCCACCAGTCTCAGGAATACCCTTCCTAATGTATGTTCAAGAAATGGACCATTCATTAGGTGCTTTATTAGCTCAGAAGAATAAAGAAGGCCATGAACAAGCTATCTATTATCTTAGCCGTATAATGATTAGAGCTGAACATCGATATAATCCAGTAGAAAAAGAATGTCTAGCTTTGATGTTTGCCGTTCAAAAGACAAGATATTATATCACTGGCCAAACTATTTATGTTATTTCTAGAGTTAACCCTCTTCGGGTCCTGATGAAGAAGCCTAGTACACAATTCCAGGCTTGCAATATGGGCCATATTGTTAGCACAATATGATATGGTTTATGTTCCTCAAAAGTTTGTTAAAGGTCCAGCCCTTGCTGACTTTCTGGCAGCTCAACCAGTTCCCGAAACGTCTAAACTCTACGACGAGATTCCAGACAAAACTTTGGAGTCCAACATGATTTCAGAAAAAATTCTTATATGGCGTCTATTCTTTGATGGTGCATCCAGAATCGAACCAAAAGGTACTATTGTTGCTAGAGTTGGAATCGTCCTTGTCTCACCAGAAGGGTTTGCTATTCAAAGAGCTTATTATTTAGATGAGTCGTGTTCCAATAATGTGGCTGAATACAATGCTCTACTAATTGGTCTCCAATTGGCTAAATAATTAGAAATTGAGTATCTTAAAGTTTACGGAGACTCCAAGCTGATTGTCAATCAAGTTAGAGACACGTACGACGTTCGATATCAATATCTGGTTCCATATCATGATACAGCGATCAGGATGGCTACTTTATTCAAAGGCTTCTTCATCGAGCATGTACGCCGAGCGTGTAATACAGAGGCTGATGTACTCACTAATCTTGCAGCAGCGTTAGCAATTCCAGTAAGAAGGCAACAAATGGTCGTCATCACTAATAGAGAGTTATTTTGCGTTGAGAATAACTTAAATATTGAAGTCAACAACTCAGACATGGAATTTAACAATTCGGTTGAAATTTGTACTATCAATGAAGATTAGAGGACTCCTTTCATAGACTTCGTGATCCATAATATCTTACCCGAAGATCCTAAGGAGACTACAATAATTCGTCGACGGTCACTCAGATTCTATTATAATCATGCTACAAAGACACTCTACCGACAAACGTTTGACGACTTACTCCTACGCTGTCTTGCAGGAGAGAAAGCAAAACAAATACTTCGTGAAGCTCATGATGGAGTTTGTGGTGCCCATCAACCTGGTCCTAAACTAGAGGTTCGAATTCGTCGTATAGGCTACTATTGGCCCTCGATGGTATCTGATGCAATCGAGTATACACGAAAGTGTCGAGCATGTCAATTCCATGCCGACTTCATCCATCAACCATCAGAATTTTTTCACCGGACGGCAGCATCATGGCCCTTTGAAGCTTGGGACATGGATGTCATTGGTCCTATTAACCCTTTCTCATCTCGAGGACATCAGTTCATATTGGCCATAATTGATTATTTCTCAAAGTAGACTGAAGCTATACCTCTAGCTGAGGTCAAGACAAGCAGTGTTATCAATTTTATTAAGCATCATGTGATCTACAGATTTGGTGTCCTTCGGCGAATCATTCATGATAATGGGCCATAGTTCATCAGTCAGAAATTTACTCGATTCTGCGATGACAACAAGATCAATAATATTGCTTCTACAGCTTACAATCTTGTAGCTAACGGGTTGACAGAATCATTTAACAAGACCATCATCAAAATCCTCAAGAAGTTTGTTTCTACCAACAAATAGAGCTGGAGTGAAAAGCTCAGAGAATGTCTGTGGGCTTACCGTACTTCTGTACATACTCCCACAGGCTGCACACCTTTCTCTTTGGTATATGGATGCGATGTTGTCTTACCATTAGAAATCCAGATCCCTTCCCTAAGGATTTCTATTGCCAATGAACTCACAATCGAAAACAATGACCGTCTGAGACTTCAGGAGCTTGAAGTGCTTGACAAGAAACGGCTCCTAGCTCAATAACATATTGAGTTATACCAAGCTCGTCTATCAAAAGCCTTCAACCGTAAAGTCAAACATTTCAGAAAGGGGAGTAGGGAGGCTCACTCTATCCACTAATCCGCCTACGATATACACTCTATACACTCTTACTTATACAAGCCTTTCGAGGTAATCAGCATTATACTAGATTTTCGAAAAAATCTATAAATCTGATAGGCCCAAAAGACTTGGCGTAAGTAAATTTAATTTTCAACACTTACCTAGCTACTACTAAGATATCTTATATATATCATTCTAGGATACTCACTCTATACCAAGCTTTGCAGTATCGGCAAGGTTCTAAACGGCGGTAGGTGGGTGCGCGGCGGAGAGAGTCCGCCTACCGCCTAGACGCTGCCTAAACGATCAATACCGATATTCATAGAAATAGTCTGATACCGATACTAATACCGACCCCCCTCTACTTTGTCGCTCTACTTTCCCTGCTTCTCAAGAAGGCCCCCTCTCTGGCCCCCCGTCTTCTTCCCTGCTTCTCATTCGATATTTTAAGAAGTGAACGTCTTTCTTCGTAGTGGGGTCGGGAGAAAGAATGGGAAAGATGATTTCACTATATTACTGACCGGGAACATGACCTATCACAAGGATTCTGGCTCGCCACTACAAAAAATACCCCTATTTTGCAACGGTTTTAGTGTAACGATTTTATGAATGTTGCTAGAACTATAATTTGCAACAGTTACGTAACGGTTGAAACAACCGTTTCTAAATTAAATATATTTGCAATGATTATAGATTAACCATTGCCTAATACATTTTTTTTACAACGGTTCATAAACACTTGCTAAACATTTTTCTTTTTTACAACGATCAAGTAACAGTTTTATGAAAGTGTTATCAAAGCGAGTTGAATGGGCAACAGTTATGCAAGGGTTTTAAGTATTTGTTACAAATTTACTAATATTTTGCAACGATTACATAAAGCCTTATAAAAAGGCTCATTGTTAGCAACAGTTGCGTAATAATTTTTGCAACCTGTTGTGAGTAGGCTTATTATCTGTAATAATTGTGCAATGATTTATGCTACTAGTTGCAATTTTTTGTTTAATAACAACGTTTATGATAACCATCGTCAAAAGAATAAACAACTATTACAAAATATTGATCTCGCAACAGTTTGTTTATAGTCGTTGCAAATTCAATGTCCAATTTGAATTTAATTTATACACAATAGGGATTTAAGCATTAGAATTACTCGTATTAATTGGTTTCTTATTCGCTAAAAAAATATATTAGATAATATATTTAACATCGATCCAAAAGCTTCAATTGATGAAAATGATATAAGTACATATATATTATATATATATATATATATATATATATATATATATATATATATATATATATATATATATATATATATATGTATTTATATACAAATGAGCCTGTAGCCTAGTGGTAGAGTGGAGCCATATGATCTAGGAGGTTGGGTGTTCGAGCCCCATTGGAGTAAAAAAAGTATTTTTTATTGAGCGTTGCCTATTATCTGCAACAATTTTTAACCGTTGTATAAAATATTTTAGGCAACATTTATCAACCATCGTGCTTTACTCAATATTTACAATGGTTTGTTAATTGTTACCAAATATATTATTGACAACACTATGTAACCGTTATGTATTGACGTGAGATTCGTTGCATAATACGTTATTTGCAACTATTTATAGAAACGTTGCAAAAACCTTCTATAATCGTTGCAAGAGGAATCTGCAACGCTCGAATTTACAATGGTTCCAATAACTGTTGCAAAATGATTTTGCAATAGGTTATATTGTTTTTGCAATGGTTTTCGACCGTTGTAAGACACCCTGGTTTTTTGTAGTGCGCCCTACCACCCATCGCAAAATTTTTCCTTCTAATCTTGTGAATGTGAAGCTCTGCTTCCCACGTTTGGTTTTATATTATGCTCAGGTAGAAGAAGCGATGAGATTCATGGTGATACCGATTCCGTCTACGATATACACTCTATACACTCTTACTTATGCAAGCCTTTTGAGGTAATCAGTATTATACTAGATTTCCGAAAAAATCTATAACTCTGATAGGCCCAAAAGACTTGGCATAAGTAAATTTAATTTTCAACATTTACCTAGCTACTACTATGATATCTTAAATATATATATATATATATATATATATATATATATATATATATATATATAAAAATATATATATATATATATATATATATATATATATATATATATATATATATATATATATATATATATATAAGATATCTTAGTAGTAGCTAGGTAAATGTTAATATATATATATATATATATATATATATATATATATATATATATATATATATACGACGATATCGATATATATATATATATATATATATATATATATCGGTGATATATATATATATATATATATATATATATATATATATATATATATATATATATCACCGATATATATATATATATATATATATATATATATATATATCGGCGATATCGGTATATATATATAAGTACGTCCAGCCTACGCCGCAGTATCGGCGGTAGAACGCTGTCTTAGGTCACATACATCTAACAGTTTATAAGGTACATGTACAGTTTATACACTCCGAATGGAGGTGACATAAATAAGTACAACTCAATCACAGCTAAGGAAGATAGTACTAAACGATAGAATAGATAAAACACAGAATCCACAGATGATAATACAAGACAAAGAGGTAGTTGAAAACTAAGATAACATCTCCACAATCCAGAGTACAACTCCAATATATACAAATGTATCATAACATGAAGTAAATAGAACTAGCCTAGCTAACTAGCCTAGTCTACATGGGTAGTGTCGTCAGCAAGTACTGGATCCTCCTGGGAGTCCAGCTCAAGAGTGTCGTCTATGCCTGCTCCGTAATAAGTGGGACAGAACCCCTCAGTATCGTCTGTAAAATTTTAACAGGTCCAGTCAGGACTGGAGCGAGCTCAGTACATCTCACGCAGTTCATAATGTGACAGGATATATAAATATGCAATAGAGTAAGATATAGGAAATGTTGCAGAATATACATGAAGTAAAAGAGAAAGCTGTAATGTAAATAGATACTATAAATAGAGAACTACAGTGAACTAGTTATTTAGAGTACAAGATGAACATGTGAACGGCTTGAATTTGCACATGAGTAATCTAAGAGTTTGCACATGAGTATACTACTTTGGAATTGTTCACATGACCATTTATACTCTCCCGTACCCCAATCAATACACAAGGCTCCAGACATGTTATGTTATTACACATGATATCACATGAAGTACCATAATAGGGTGCACATGATAGTATACATGAGGACTCCGTGAACATGAGAGTACATGAATCACGAGAGTGCACATGAATGGTGAAAGTACCGGAGTACATGATGAAACTAAAATGCACATAACATACTGTAACCCGATGCTTCCGAGGGGGATAACATCTCATGAAGGGATCCATATAGTACCAATCCGTGTTAACAACGTGACAGCATCAAGTAAAGTAATCTAGAGCATAAATGTAAATCCTATCAAGTATGAAACGGTCAGAGAATGTACTCGCCTGATATCTTGAATGTCCGAAAGAAAATACTGCCTGAGGAGTGGTGTCTGGCTCCTAATCAGAACAGTACAAGTCACAACATGTCCAGCTAATAAAGTAAGATACTATGATGCAGTCTACATGATATTAGGTCAATCCTAGACCAAAGTCAACCCTGGTCAACTTCAGTCAACTAAAAGTCAAAGTTAGGTCAACTAGGTCAACCTAGACTCAAAGAAGTCAAACTAGGCCTAACCTGTCTGCCCTAGCTAGTACACACCATACACTAGTCTATAAGACTCTACACATGTGTATATTTCATATACACACAGTACTACCCAAGAGTGCCCTAGGCTATGCACCTTGGTCATAGGCCATAGGCCAACTACATAGGCAATGAGCCATACACTAGGCCATACATCTATGTACACATTACCTACATAGACTATACCTCTATTGAATAACAATCACATATAGGCCAACACTTATACACTCTACATATGTATATATATATATATATATATATATATATATATATATATATATATATATATATATATATACAGATATATATATACGGATATATATATATAACAAAAAAATATATATATATATACAGATATATGTATATAACAATAGGGATCTCAACTTACACATTCACACATTAGCTATACATATTACATATATATTTTTTATTTTTTTATTTTTTCATATATATAGAGAGGGGGATATATATATATATATATATATATATATATATATATATATATATATATATATATATATATATCAAGGCAATGTGTGTGTGTGTTCCTGTGTGTGACAGGAAAGGTGTAACTGATAGGAATATCAAGTATGTGTGGGTGTGTGAATATGTGTGGCTGTGTGTGTGTTTATGTAGAGGCCTCTGTGTGTTTATATAGGGGAGAAAACAGTGTATAACCTATAGACCTGTGTATGTGTACTTGAGTGTAGGCTAGTGTTCAGGTTATAGTGTGACAGGGCAAGGGTTTGGATAGGAGGATGCATAGGAAAAACAGTGGGTTTCAATGTATAGCTGTTAGGAATATTAGAATAAGTGTGTGTGCGTTTACATATAAGATTGCATAGGAACAGTGGTGTCACTACTAAAATATGCTAAATTAGCGACGTACTGTAGCGACGGAATAAAAATACATCGCTAGATATGTTATATAGCGACTCCTTTCTATATACATTGCAAAATGTTGCTGAATAGCGACGGCCAGCGACATTAGATAGATTACGTTGCTGAATAGCGACGTTCAGCGACATATTATTAAAATATGTCGCCATATATTAAAATGTTTGCGATGTTTAGCGACATCTCCTCTTGACGTCGCTAACGTTTTTACTTAGGGCACGCTGCTTCCTTTTTCTTCCTCACTAGAAAATTAGAAATTTAGAGCTCTCTTCCCCCCGGCGACAAATCCCCCCCCCGGCGACTCCCTCCCTCCCGGCGACTCCCTCCACCCCCGGCGACCCCTACCCCCCCGGTCGAGCTCCTCTTCCTCGAGCTCCTCCTCCCCCAATCCGAGCTACTCCTCCTCTTCCTCAGGTAAACCCTAACCTAACTCCTCTCCCTCCTCCTCCTCCTCCTCCTCCTCCTCCTCCTCCTCCCATGGACACACACACACGGACACACACACACACACACAGACACACACACACACACACAGAGACACACACACACACGGACACACACAGACAGACATAGACACAGTATAAAATGGGTGAAGGGCTAAAGTTTTAATGAATGGAAAATATATTGATAATAAATACGTTATTTGGCGTATAAGAATAAAATAAATATGATGAGAAGGGGAAGAGTTGTGATTGAACTCATGAATATTTAAAAAGGACATGAGAGGGAGAGAGAGCTAAGGAGGATAGTGATGATAATGTATATAGTATTTGAGAAATAAGAGATGCATTGAACAATACGAGTAATTACAAGGGAATCGAGATAGAGAGTTAGATGATATAAATCAAAATTTCTTGTTGGTCTTGTGTGTGAATGTTTATCAACATTGTCTTGTAAAATTTTTTGGAATGAAATAGTTTATACTATAAAGAAAAAATTATTAACAGGGACGGAGACAAAAAATTCACTCCCAAAAGTGTTAATGGGGCGGGTTGCGGGGACGGGGACGGAGAGTACATTGTTAAACGGGGACGGGGATGGAGATAAAAATTTAAACCCGATCGGGGATGGAGTACATTGTTAGATCATTAGCTAGTATTAGAGAGAGAATTATTGTAATTGCCAAGTGTAGGTAAGGATTGGATATCACAAGATACTAAGTTATAAGGTAAATATAGCTACACATATATGTGTGTGTGTATGTGTGTGTGTGTGTGTAGAGTTGAGAGTAATTGATTAGTGTGTGATACTAAATGTATATGGGGATATAGATATTACTGTGTGTATGCATTAGCTATAGGTTTGTGTAGTGTTTGAGAGTGTGTAAGTGTGTGTAATATTAAGGTATATATATATATATATATATATATATATATATATATATATATATAAATAAATAAATATATATATATATATATATATATATATATATATATATATATATATATATATATATATATATATAATAAGGTAACAATTATGTGTGTCTATGTGAGTATAGTAGAGTGGTGTGTGAGTGTGTAGTATAGGCTTGAGTATGTGTCCAGAGGTTGTTCAGTCGAGTGTCAGTCAATCTAGTATACTATTTATTTACCTCTATATCATACTAGGAGACTTATTAAGTACTAGTTGTGGTTGTAATTAGTTGATATTATATTCAAGTCTTCTCAATAATGTCTTTGACTTTGTCATGGGGTCTTAGATATCGGTTGTAGGTGACATTATATATATGGTCTAGCGATATTGAAACGAATCTAGTGTGTCTGAATGAGATATCGGTTGTAGGTGACATTATATTCATGGGGTCTTTGACTTTGTCATGGGGTCTTAGATATCGGTTGTAGGTGACATTATATTCAAGTCTTGAAAATTGATGTTAAGACAATTTTCAACTTGACCCTGGCGATATCGAAACGAATCTAGTGTGTCTGAATGAGATTGGCATCAGTAAGAATCGATAGCGCATGTGTACACGTTGGATGCACAAGAACTTATGTGCGATATAGCATTATTAGTAACTGTCCGCTACTATTGTGTGTTCCAATAATAAGATATAATATACGAATTTGTGCCTATTGGATAATGTGTGTCCATCTTTACAGAATTATTTCCAAATGGATATGAATTACTACTTGCGGAATCGTTCATGGATGTACAATCGTCGTCCTAATGATATGTGTGGTGTGCGGGATGAATACATAGCAGGAGTAGAGCAGTTCCTGCAGTTTTCTAAGGCGTTCTCTTAGTACATGGACGACACCAAAATTAAGTGTACGTGTGTGAAATGTCATAACGTGAAATATTATCCAGAAGTGGAAGTGATATATCATTTGTACTCGAGGGGTTTTACGCCTAATTACTATCATTGGACCGCACACGGAGAACTTGTGTCTTTAGCATCAGAGCCGGAGCCTTATGTTGAGCCGTATATGCATGCATGATCTAATTTTGTTTCAGATAATCATGCATATGACGACGGGTGCGTGAACATAGTTTTCGATGCTGCGGGGCCTAGTTTCGTTCATGATGCAGCTGATGAGGCACTGAATGTCGATGCTGCAAAGTTCATAGAGTTGCTGGAGAATGCAAGGACTCCATTGTATCCTGGTTGTGAGGATCATTCACCGTTGGAGGTGGTTACAAGACTGTTGAGCATTAAGTCAGATTTTAACATGTCGCAAGAATGGTACAACCGAGTGTTGGAGTTGATTATAGAGATCTTGCCAGCGGGTGCTAAGTTACCTAAAGACTTCTATCGGTCTAAGAGGATGGTGAGATCGCTCTGGATGGGATACGAGAAAATCGATTCTTGTCGCAATGGGTGGATAAAGTGAAACTTTGTCGGTGGATCCAGGGCCTAAAATTTCCAGACAGATATGTGTCAAATCTGAGAAGATGTGTCGATCCGAAGAAAAATAAATTAACAGGTATGAAGAGCCACGATTGTCACGTATTCATGGAGAGGTTAATTCCAATTGTATTTCGGAAATTTTTACCGCAGGCATTTTGGGATCCATTGACGGAGCTTAGCATATTCTTCAGGGAACTTTGTTCTAAGAAATTGCTCGTTGATCGTCTAGAAAAGCAGGAGAAGGACATTGCGGTAACACTGTGCAAGCTAGAGAGAGTGTTTCCTCCTGGATTCTTTGACTCTATGGAGCATTTGCCGATTCATCTATCCTATGAGGCACGTGTTGGTGGACCCGTCGAATATCGATGGATGTATCCGTTCGAGCGATATTTGAATCACCTAAAAGAAAGGTAAAAAATAAGGCACGAGTCGAGGGTTCTATTTGTGAAACCTATGTTCTCGAGGAGATCACAAACTTTTGTTCGATGTATTTCAAGCCTCATGTTGCAACTACTAGAACGAGGGCTTCCAGAAACGACGACGGAGATCATGAATGTAATAATACAATACTGAAGGTATTCAATGCCCCAGGAAAGCCATCGGGTAAAATGAAGAAGAGATATCTGAACGATGATGAGCTAAGGGCTGCTCAGGTGTACGTATTACTCAACTGCGACGATGATGAATTAGAGAAGCTGGAGGGGTAAGTAATTAATACGTCTACATTATTTTAATAGTGTTGATTATTATACTATTACATTAATTGAACGATGTTGTTTTCAGCATATTTAATGATGATGTGAGGTCAGGTAGGCCACACATAACTGAAGAAGAACTAGAACAAGAAATGAGGCGTTATTTTCTATCATGGTTGAGTGTATATGTAAGACTTGAGAACTCTGTAATTACCTTTCTGTATATGCACTTAAGAATGAGCTTAATTTATTTTTTTCGTGGTATTTAGGTCGATCGTCCATACGCAAGACTTGAGAATGAGTCTATTAGAACGCTAGCCAAGGGACCAATTTATGCTGCAAAAATATGGCCAAGCTACTGTGTTAATGGGTTTAGGTTCAAGTCAACAACTTGCCCGATCAGAGACAACTTTGTGGATCTCGATTCCACCAAAAATAGTTATTTGTGTATCAGATCTTCGAACTACAAAGATGTTGATACGGGCAACGATTTCTATGGCATCCTACGGGAGATTGTGGAGCTGACATATAGTTATGAAATAGAGCCTGCTAAGATTATGTTATTCAGGTATGATTGGTTCGATCCGATTGAAGGTCAAGGGTGGAAAGTAGACAAGCACGGTCTTGTGGATATAAACTATCGGCGTCGATATCAAGCCTATGAACCATTTGTCCTATCAAGTCAGGCTCAGCTCGTGTACTTCACAAGTTATCCTAAACGGAGAACAACAAGGTCGGACTGGTGGGCAGTATGCAAGACCAAAGCTAGAAATACCTTTGAGGTTGACGATATAGCTTATCAGGAGGATGACCTACCTCTTGTAACAAATATTATAGAAGTGGACACGACGGAAGTTCCTCATTACACATCTAATTGTGTAGAAGAAGTAGAATTATCTAAAGAGGAAGATGCAGATGAAAGTGAAGATGTAGAGGAGAAAGAAGAAGAAGAAGAAGAAGAAGAAGAAGAAGAAGAAGAAGAAGAAGAAAAGCTAAACGAACTAGATGAATTTTCAGAAGAGGATTAAATCTGTACGTTTGTTTTATCATCATATTTGACACTTTAGTGACACTTTTATCATATAAATCTGTGACACTTTAGTGACACTTTTATCTGTGACTATAAGATTTTTAAAAAAATCTGTGATGTCTATCATAGAAATATGTATATTTGTTTTATTGTCATATATTATTATCAGGTATGACTAGACCAGGAGGAGGACGACACGGAGGATATTATAATAGGCATTCTCGTCTGCCTTGGGCTGGGGATGCAGATTCCATACCCTCATCCTTATCTGATCCGAGTATGCCAGTGTACCGTTCTGTTCCCGGTCCATTTCTAGGACAGGGCAGTTCCAGCAGGTTGGCGACTCCTCCCTCGTCGTCCAGCATTCCTGATCTTGCGTCCAGTATTCCTCCTGCCGACGGCTCCATGGGGAGAGCCGACGCCGAGCATATGGAGGACGGCGATCAGACTGATCCTGCCCAGGCAGGAGGTGAGAGCGACCCTCCATGTGCTCCCCCAGACGAGACGCGTATGGAGATTTGGACGGACGGGCCTACGAAGTAAGTTAATATATATTTTTCAATTGATTATATGTACATATATATTCATAAAATTTATTATTGTATAGATATCGGTCTCCTGCAGTACAGAGACAGCTGGGGTTATTTCTGAGGCAGAACTATGGTGGGCCTTGTATTAACTACTTAGATGCTCCCGCAGATAGGACGGCCTTTTGGTTGGCCCACTTCAAGGTAAAAAATTTATTTATTTTTAAATTTTAATAATCATTTTTGTATATATATACCTTTTCTACTTTACTTATTGTAGAGGACCTATTTCTATCCACCACACCGGGCGGCGAAGATCGAGGCCCAATTTTCTGCCGTCGCGGGCAAGCTCATCCGTGATACGATCCACGACCATAAGTCTCGTGATCGCTCCGGAAAGTCGATCCATAGTTGGATCACGCCAGAGCAGTGGACTGTGATGAAGGCTAGATTCGCCGATGCCAGGTACCAGGAGCGGTCTGACAAGGCCAAGGTGGCCCGGTCGAGCGCCAGTAAGTGGTGTGGTGGCTCCATTCCGATGACGGAGCATTTTCGTCGTCTGGTACGTTTCCTATGACGGACATCATTTTATATATAGTTGGATAGAATGTTTAATACTAATAATAGATAATATATTTTAATAGGTAAAAAAGGGTAAGGACCCGAACATGGTGACCGTCTTTCTGGTCACCCATCGGAGGGCTGGGGAGTTCATTGACGTGAGGGCGACGCAGGCATATGTACGTTCTATTCTTTATATTAATTTACTATAATTTAGAAAACAGGAAAATAGATATCAATATAGACTTTAGCAAACACTTACACGTTAGCAAACATTGTTCTAGGCCGAGTTTGTTCGGCTACAAGAGGAGGCGGCTGCTGCTGCTAGTGCGCCAGCAGAGGGAGGGACTGGTACTTCCTCCCAGCCGCCTACAGCTCTATCGCCGGACGACCTCTAGATGACCGCCGTTGGCGGTCTTCAGAAGGGTACGTACTACGGTACGAGATCCTACGACGCGTATTTAGCTTCAGAGTCATCCCGGGCCCCCTTTGTCAGTGCGTAGTCTCCAGCTTCGTAGGCGTCGTCACGAGCTCAGGATATTCGTCGTCAGATCGACGAGCTGCGTCGCGAGTTGCAGTAGCAGATTTCTGATCACCTTACCGCAGAGCGACGATCCGACCCTCCGATGATCACCGGACAATTTGATGCGGCCGAACGCAGTATACAGGAGCTGATGAGTCTGCAGCAGGCTACAACTGCCAGCTTGCACACGCTCACCGAGTCTACGCAGCGCACAGAGCGTAGACAGGTCGAGCTGGAGGGACCGCAGAGGACCATGTCTACCTCACTTACTCAGGTATCAGCTTCGATTGAGGAGAGTACTCAGAGGATGGTGTGTACCCTTGCTGCGCAAGGTGAGCGATTGTGAGAGCTGGAGCAGATACGTCCTCCCGGTCCATCGACGGTGCCGACTCCAGACATTGTACTGCCTCATACTGCCCCTACGGTACAGCTCACACCGGCGCAGTATGAGTACATGCTATCCCAGATGCGCGACAGGGGTCCTCAGTGATCTAGCTTCTTTTTGTCTCATCTTTGTATGTATTGGCCCTATGGACGCATTGACCGTTCTGTACACTGATTTTCATTATTATTTGACTCTGTTGGACATGTATGTTTGTTGGACATGTATATTTGTGACATTTAATTTGTTGGTATTTTCATTGAGTACATGTATGATATTTAGTTGTAGACTGTTACGATGGGAGACTGTTATTCATCTATTAGTTGTAGATTGTTATGATGGAAGATTGTTAATTATGATGATATCTGCGACGAGGATGACAAATATACCTACGCTGGGTTATAAGCGATGATCTGATACACAAAGGAGGTGCTGCCCAAATTTTAAAAAAATATATTGTATATTTTTGTAATGATGTGTGTCTGTGTTTATAATGTATGTAAAATGCAGTGTTCGGAACCATCGATAGTTTCGATTACTATTGTATGTTTTATCTTGGACAGAAAGAGCAACTATTCAGGGTGTACTTCTGAGAGCTTCATTTTCACATCCTTCACTCTCTCGGAACGTCGTACAGGATCCCGAGAAGGTGAAGGACGTGAAGAGGAAGCTCTGAGAAGTGCACCCTGAACTGTTGCTCTTTTTATCCAAGATAAAACATAGAACAGTAAGCGAAACTGTCGATGGTTCGAACACTACTTCACACACACTGTAAACAAAGACACATAACATAACAAAAATAGACAATATATTTTTTTAAATTTTTTTAGTATTCTACGACGGATCTGCGACGTCTAGCGACGTATGGTTACGTCGCTAATACGTCGATGTACGTCGCCACGTTACTGACGTGGCAGGCATGCCTTGTCATCACATAAGTTGTCGCTAAGTGTCGCACTACGTCGCTAATTTTGCGACGTAAAGTTTCGTCGCTCTCCGTCGCTAACTTTGCGACGACCCAGCGACACGGCAGTGATGTCGCAAACAGCAACGTAGAGCGACGAATTTGTCATCTGCGACTAACTTTTTTGCGACCTTCATTTTCCGTCGCTAATATCGTCGCTAATTACGATTAGCGACGTATTTTCCATATTTAGCGACGTATCTGGACGTCGCTAATCTGCCTTATTTTAGTAGTGTGTTGTGGCTTAGATTTGTGTGCATGAGTGTTTCCTGTGCGTGACAGGAAATTATATAGGGGTGTGTGTGTACATAGTTGACAGTGTAGGGGAGCATGCAATTTAGTTTGATACAAACCAGTGTCTCAGTTTTCAGGATTAGCTCAATGCAAGAGTCTCAGTTGTGTGCATTTGATTTTCGTCTCGATACAAACCAATGTGTCTCAGGTTTACAAACCCAATGATAGTTCATTACAAACCCAACAGTTAACAACCAAAACTAATTTCGAAACCCCATTTCAATAACCCATTCTTCCACACAACACAAACTGACATAATCCTCAACCCCCTTCACATGTAGGTAATCAAATTAACCATCTAACATTATCAAAACAGTAAAAATACAAATTAAAACTGAAGAACAGTTCTACTAAATGTGTGTCAGTGAATATTCAGTCTCAATACATTTGAACACTCATTCATCAATCTCAACACAAAATGAATCCTTAAAACCTTAATCATGTTATCTAAATGTTCAGACATTAACCCATAGTTATTTTATATGATATTTAATCATTAAAAGTAAAAGGAAATGAAGAACAGTGCACATGCTCACTGATACATTACAGTATCAGTCGAATAGAAATTCCCTATTCCAACATTAAAATAACAATTAATCAAATGGTTTTAAGGTTGGTAATTAATAATCAATATGTGTTCGTGCTATTCATATTGTATCGTATCCAAAAACACTAGACACAAGTGTCCAAACCATACACAAACTCAAACATACTGAACTGGTTCAGTACACAGCATGCTTGTGTCCAGTGCGGGTCGAATCCCTCACCCGACACGGACTCAAATGACACGTGGTCTTGGGGGTGTCATGTCAGACGTTGCCCCAAGGCCTGTGCCAAAGGACACGCATCCTCGTATCCAGGATGAGTCACACGAACCTGCGAGTAGCAGGACAGCGCTGTCTACGCGCGCGTGGGCGTGTCCATGGGTCCGACTCGATACCAACACGACACGAACTCAGCTCAGTCGTGTAGAAAACAATAAGCCACATGAAAACCTATTTTTCTATTCAATCACATTCCTAAAATAGGATCGAAATGCCTACTGTGGCATTTCGTCGAACACCTAGGAATCTATACTGATACGTGTCCGATACGGACACGTAAAGGACACAAAATGTCACGAATCCTATTCCTACAGTTAGAGGACACCTAGGGCTATGCATCCATGCCAAGAAATCGAAAATTTATTAGGGGAATAGGAAGTTACCTATAGGTGCTCTTTCCTCAAGAAAACTTCAAAAAGGAAGATTCCCTCTAGCTAGCCCAAAGCTCCAAAGTATCCCAAATCTGTTATTTGTCTCCACCAACAGTAGGGGAATAGAAATTAGGTCACCATGGATGAAGTTTGAATGAAAAAGGATCAATATTGATCAAAATAGGAAATGGTTTAAATGAAGAACAAACCTTGTTCTTGTAAAATGAAGGAATAAACAAAAAGAGGCAACTATTTTTGAGAGGGATTAAATAGTGATGGGGGGATACCTAGGCCGGCCATAGAGTCTAGGGTTAGGGTTTTAGGACTAGATCTATGGCTCTCATTCCATCTAGTTTAATCAATGGCCTAAAATCTAGGTTTACCTTCTAGTCAAGTTGCAACCTAGTTTGTTCTAACAAATCATGACTTAACCAAAACTAAACAATACTAACTAATACTAACCATGGCTAACTAAGTCTAGCTATGAATAATCTAGGTTAGGGCTAATCACAACATCTGGCAATTAATTAAATAATATTGAATCACACCATTCCAAATAAATATATTAAATTCCAAATAAATATATATTAAATTCAAATAAATTCAAAATGATGAAAATATCCTCAAACTAGAAATGTGGTTGTGACAAATCTACCCTCCTTAAAAAATTTCGTCCTCGAAATTGAAAGGCAAAACTAACAGATGAGAAGGATAGACAATCATACTTCACGGTCCAAAAAGATAAGGGTATCGCTCGCGCATCTCATCCTCCCGCTCCCAGGTAGACTCTCCTGGAGAATGATGCCTCCATGCGACGCGAACCAAGGGTATCACCTGTTTCTCAGTAGCTTCTCTCGACGATCCAGAATCTCCACTGGCTGCTCTGGATAACTGAGAGTAGGTCCCACCTCAATCTCCGATTGAACGAGTACATGGCTAGGGTCAGCCACGTACCGTCTCAACTGTGATACGTGGAATACGTTGTGGACACCCACTAGTACAGGTGGTATGTCTAGCCGATATGCCACGTCACCGACTCTCCCGCTGATCACGAAAGGTCTGATGAAGCACTGCTAAGCTTCCTACCTCTACCAAAACGTATGGTACCACGAGTCAGAGATATCCGTAGAAAAACTATTTCTCCGACCTAAACTTAAATAAGGTCTCATGTTACTAAATAATCAAACATGATCAATCAAACAAAACAATAAACAACAAACAACCTACTTCTAATCCTATCTCTAATCAACTAAGTCAAACATAGTCAATGGTCAACTACCGGTTAACAACTAGTCAATTTGTCAACATCCAAGCACTTGGTCAAAATTGGTCAACTAAGTCAACTTGGACTATTGGGTCAATGGCTAATCTAGGGTTCAGACCTAAATAGTCTATAGTGTTAAAAATATCAAGACCATCTAAATCCTAAGTTCAACATACATATGTATACTCTACATTAAACTAGACTCATAACTTCTAACCCTTAACCATGACACATACTCTAAATACCTCATATAACCACATTTATCTTACCCTCTAATACCCATATATCTATAATGTAATCCCATAGAACCCACACTATTCTAAGTGTATCATCTATGCATACATATAGACTAACCATAGATCATATGCCTAATCTATATAATATATGCAGAACCCATTAACCCAAATTACTTATCACAATATCCCTATAATATTATACACAATGCATAGCATTAGCCTAACATGGAGGTTTACTAGTACAACAGCAATTTAACCAAAATAAGGGACAAGACATGCAATAGGGTAAAAGTATGAGAAGTACAGGAATGAATGAGTGCATATGAATCAAGGACATGTAATGAATGTTATGTGAAGTGCAGGGCCTGTGCTAAGGTGCGGTGCCAATTTGTGTGGACACTTCAGGTATACAGGATACTAAGGTAGTGCAGTAGTTCATCTATATGTAGAACATGATCAAATTTGTAGGTTATATGCCTAAGTAGCTAGTGAATAAAGTGTCAATTGCAAGAGGGTGAAGTATGAATTGTGTATCTGAGTCTAACGTGTCAGGAAAGTTGTGTGATAATGATGAAGCACAAGTTGGCATGTCCGAGTAGGACACGAAGGTCATTGGTGCCTTACTGGAAAGGGTAAGGAAAAAATAATAAATCATCAAGGCTGTAAGACATACTAACATCCTATATGGAAATTTGTTGGTCAGGGGAATCATCTACAATGGGTTATTATTCTAATATCAATGCTAACTACCATCTCTAGGGTACAAACACCCTAGAAGTCGTCATATCATTACACTATGAAGAACTACATATGAATAAGTTATACAAAACTAAAATATCCCTACTCCTAAGTTATTTGATGGAATACAATTTTATAACAACAGAAGGGTATGATAGAGATGATATGTAAAAAAAACCTTCTCAAGATAAAATCTGATAATCATATGCGTCTATCCAAAATCATGTTACTCAGAGTCTTCGTCATGCTAGTAAGCAAGGCTACGATAATCACAGAGTCCTTGACTAAGGTACATACCTCTAGAATCATGGTATTTAAAATTTTCGTATTGCCGCATGCTTGACAGCGAAAATCTTAAATTCCTACACCCAAGAAATACGTCCAAAACCTGACTATATGTCCTTACTATGCCAACTAACATGACTATCGAAGATTCTAGATCCCATAACTGAGGTGACCTAGCCCATATGATTTATCTTGGTAGAAAATTAAATCGACAATGAATACCAAGAATCAGATTTATCTACGAACAAGAACGATAAGCAAGAGCTGCTGGAACTGAATTTCAAGATGGTTAAAATATGGCAAGGAACGGAATTGAAATGAATAGAACCTGCGATAAACTCTTCCACTGCCTGTGCACTCTCAGCTGCCATAGCGTAAGCTCGCCCCTGCTGGCCTCCTCCAGCCTGATGCTGTGCGAATCTCTGCGGCTGAATCTGAAAGGGTAGTCCCTCCTGCTGGCTCACCGGAGCCCCCGCTCCTGCTCTCTGAGCTGTTCGTCCAGGATTCTTGGGACACTCTCTTAACTGGTGATATGCTGCTCCATAAAGTAGGCACTTACCTAACCTCATCCGGCATTTAATCCAATCATGCCCCGGTTTCCTGCAGTAAGGGCAACTGGCAACCTTCTGCTGTCTAGGGGTCTGCTGCGTCTGTAATGGTGGTCCCCTCGGATGCTCTGTCGGAGCCCTAGCTCCTGCTGCTACCTGAGTCATTGTTGTCTGGCTCCTGGGACACTCCCTACACCGATGCTCCGCTGATCCATAAAGTAAACACCTGCCAAGCCTCATCCTACAGTCGTTCCACCCATGGCCTGCCTTCTTGCAGAAGTTGTACCTAGCATCCTGCTGCTGCCTGGATGCCTGATGGAAATATGCACGTCCTGATCCTGAAGGTGCTGCTGAACAGGCCTCTACTGATACTGATGCTGAATCTGACCTTCCAGTGGGTGAGCAGCCACCAGCTCTACTGTCGCCCTGACCAACTGGTGGGTATCGTGTACGCTCTGTCGGAGATCAGCAGACTGACTATGCTACATCTGCTGTTGAGCCTCCAGGAATTGCTGGAAAAGGGTAAACATCTGAGCCACTGCCCCTGAAGGTAACTGCTACTGGAATGTATCCGGAATGAAAGGAGAAGACCTCCGGACAGGTGGAGGTACACTCCCAAAAGCTGCAGACGCTCCTATATGAGCAGAAATAGGGGGTGCTGTGGTCCCAGCATCCACAATCGGGTGAGGGGTGGTAGACCTCTCACCAGCATCTGCTGAGCCAGAACGATGCGATCGTGTCTCAATCACCATCCTGGAGACAGATCAAACAAGGAATCAATACTGAGATAGAAACGATAATTCAAGGGAGGACAGTTATTTCAAGGAAGCAATCTTCAACAGGAACTTAGATGGCAGGAATTCAGTCAAGAGTTTTTCCTAATATGATTGAGTACCCCTAAAATATCCTAATCCTACTGCAGGGTGCAGTGATACTCTAGTTCGAATACCACTACATAAACTCGACCTGCATAGGCTACCAGTAAAAATGTGTCACGACCCGCACCCAGTGTAAGGGTACGAGACATGGTTACGTCCAGCCTACGCCGCAGTGTCGGCGGTAGAACGCTGTCCTAGGTCACATACATCTAACAGTTTATAAGGTACCTGTACAGTTTATACACTCCGTATGGAGGTGACATAAATAAGTACAACTCAATCACAGCTAAGGAAGATAGTACTGAACGATAGAATAGATAAAACTCAGAATCCACAGATGATAATACAAGACAGAGAGGTAGCTGAAAACTAAGATAACATCTCTACAATCCAGAGTACAACTACAATATATACAAATGTATCATAACATAAAGTAAATAGAACTAGCCTAGCTAACTAGCCTAGTCTACAAGGGTAGTGTCGTCAACAAGTACTGGATCCTCCTGGGAGTCCAGCTCAAGAGTGTCGTCTATGCCTGCTCCGTAATAAGTGGGACAACTCCTCAGTATCATCTGTAAAATTTCAACAGGTCCAGTCAGGACTAGAGTGAGCAAAGTACATCTCACGCAGTTCATAATGTGACAGGATATATAAATATGCAATAGAGTAAGATACAAAAAATGCTGCAGAATATACATGAAGTAAAAGAGAAAGCTATATTGTAAATAGATACTATTAATAGAGAACTACAATGAACTAGTGATTTAGAGTACAAGATGAACATGTGGCTTGAATTTGCACATGAGTAATCTAAGAGTTTGTACATGAGTATGCTACTTTGGAATTGTTTACATGACCATTCATACTCTCCCGTACCCCAATCAATACACAAGGATCCAAACAGGTTATGTTATTACACATGATATCACATGAAGGCCCATAATAGGGTGCACATGATAGTATACATGAGAGCTCCGCGAACATGAGAGTACATGAATCACGAGAGTGCACATGAATGGTAAAAGCATCGGAGTATATGATGAAAGTAAAACGTACATGACATACTGTAACCCGATGCTTCCGAGGGGGATAATATCTCATGAAGGAATCCATATAGTACCAATCCGTGTTAACAACGTGACAGTATCAAGTAAAGTAATCTAGAGCATTAATGTAAATCCTATCAAGCATGAAACGGTCAGAGAATGTACTCGCCTGATATCATGAATGTCCGAAAGAAAATACTGCCTGAGGAGTGGTATCTGGCTCCTAATCAGAACAATACAAGTCACAACATGTCCAGCTAATAAAGTAAGATACTATGATGCAGTCTACATAATATTAGGTCAATCCTAGACCAAAGTCAACCCTGGTCAACTTTAGTCAACTAAAAGTCAAAGTTAGGTAAACTAGGTCAACCTAGACTCAAAGAAGTCTAACTAGGCCTAACCAGTCTACCCTAGCTAGTACACACCAAACACTAGTATATAAGACTCTACACATGTGTATATTTCATATACACACAGTACTACCCAAGAGTACCCTAGGCTATGTACCTTGGTCATAGGCCATAGGCCAACTACATAGGCAATGAGGCATACACTAGGCCATACATCTATGTACACATTACCAACATAGACTATACCTCTATTGAATAACAATCACATATAGGCCAACACTTATACACTCCACATATACATATATATATATATATATATATATATATATATATATATATATATATATATATATATATATATATATATATGTATATAACAATAGGGATCTCAACTTACACATTCACACATTAGCTATACATATTACATATATATAGAGAGGGGGATATATATATATATATATATCAAGGCAATGTGTGTGTGTGTGTGAGTGTTCCTGTGTGTGACAGGAAAGGTGTAACTGATAGGAATATCAAGTATGTGTGGGTGTGTGAATATGTATGGCTGTGTGTGTGTTTATGTAGAGGCCTGTGTGTGTTTACATAGGGAAGAAAACATTGTATAACCTATAGACCCGTGTGTGTGTGTACTTGAGTGTAGGCTAGTGTTCAGGTTATAGTGTGACAGGGCAAGGGTTTAGATAGGAGGATGCATAGGAAAAACAGTGGGTTTCAATGTATAACTGTTAGGAATATTAGAATAAGTGTGTGTGTGTTTACATATGAGATTGCATAGGAACAGTGGTGTTGTGGCTCAGATTTGTGTGTGTGTGCATGAGTGTTTCCTGTGTGTGACAGGAAATTAGATAGGTGTGTGTGTAAATAGTTGACAGTGTAGGGGAGCATGCAATTTAGTTTGATACAAACCAGTGTCTCAGTTTTCAGGATTAGCTCAATACAAGAGTCTCAGTTTTGTGCATTTGATTTTAGTCTCGATACAAACAATGTGTCTCAGGTTTACAAACCCAATGACAGTTCATTACAAACCCAACATTTAACAACCAAAACTAATTTTGAAACCCCCATTTCAATAACCCATTCTTCCACACAACACAAACTGACATAATCCTCAACCCCCTTCACATGTAGGCAATCAAATTAACCATCTAACATTATCAAAGTAGTAAAAATACAAATTAAAACTGAAGAACAGTTCTACTAAATATGTATCAGTGAATATTCAGTCTCAATACATTTGAACACTCATTCATCAATCTCAACACAAAATGAATCCTTAAAACCTTAATCATGTTATCTAAATGTTCAGACATTAACCCATAGTTATTTTACATGATATTTAATCATTAAGAGTAAAAGAAAATGAAGAACAGTGCACACGCTCACTGATACATTACAGTATCAGTCGAATAGAAATTCCCTATTCCAACATTAAAATAACAATTAATCTAATGGTTTTATGGTTGGTAATTAATAATAAATATGTGTTCATGCTAATCATATTTTATCGTGTCCAAAAACACTAGGCACAAGTGTCCAAACCACACACAAACTCAAATATACTGAACTGGTTCAGTGCACAGTGTGCCTGTGTCCAGTGCGGGTTGAATCCCTCACCCGACACGAACTCAAATGACACATGGTCTTGTGGGTGTCGTGTCAGACGTTGCCCCAAGGCCTATGCCAAAGGACACGCGTCCTCGTGTCCAGGATGAGTCACACGAACCTGCGAGTAGCAGGACAGCGCTGTCCACGCGCGCACGGGCGTGTCCATGGGTCTGACTCGATACAAACATGACACGAACTCAGCTCAGTCGTGTAGAAAACCATAAGCCACATGAAAACCTATTTTTCTATTCAAACACATTCCTAAAACAGGATCGAAATGCCCACTGTGGTATTTCGTCGAACACCTAGGAATCTACACTGATACGTGTCTGATACAGACACGTAAAGGACACAAAATATCACGAATCCTATTCCTACAGTTAGAGGACACCTAGGGCTATGCATCCATGCCAAGAAATCAAAATTTATTGGGCGAATAGGAAGTTACCTATAGGTGCTCTTTCCTCAAGAAAACTTCAAAAATGGAGATTCCCTCTAGCTAGCCCCAAGATCCAAAGTATCCCAAATCTGTTATTAGTCTCCACCAACAGTAGGGGAATAGAAATTAGGTCACCATGGAAGAAGTTTGAATGAAAAAGGATCAATATTGATCAAAATAGGAAAGGGTTTAAATGAAGAACAAAATCTTGGTTTACCTTCTAGTCAAGTTGCAACCTAGTTTGTTCTAACTAATCATGTCTTAACCAAAACTAACCAATACTAACTAATACTAACCATGGCTAACTAAGTCTAGCTATAACTAATCTAGGTTAGGTCCAAACTAGGTTAGGGCTAATCACAACATCTGGCAATTAATTAAATAATAGTGAATCACACCATTCCAAATAAATATATTAAATTCCAAATAAATATATATTAAATTCAAATAAATTTAGAATGACAAAAATACCCTCAAACTAGAAATGTGGTAGTGACAAATCTACCCTCCTTAAAAAAATTTGTCCCCAAAATTGAAAGGCAAAACTAACAGATGAGAAGGATAGACAATCATACTTCACGGTCCAAAAAGATAAGGGTATCGCTCGCGCATCTCATCCTCCCGCTCCCAGGTAGACTCTCCTGGAGAATGATGCCTCCATGAGACGTGAACCAAGGGTATCACCTAGTTTCTCAGTACCTTCTCTCGACGATCCAGAATCTCCACTGGCTGTTCTGGATAACTGAGAGAAGGTCCCACCTCAATCTCCGAGTGATCGAGTACATGGCTAGGGTCAGCCACGTACCGTCTCAACTGTGATACGTGGAATATGTTGTGGACACCCACTAGTACAGGTGGCAAGTCTAGCCTATAAGTCACGTCATCGACTCTCCCGCTGATCACGAAAGGTCCGATAAAGCGCGGCTAAGCTTCCCACCTCCACCAAAATGTATGGTACCATGAGTCGGAGATATCCGCAGAAAAACCATGTCTCCGACCTAAACACAAACAAGGTCTCATGTTACTAAATAATCAAACATGATCAATCAAACAAAACAACAAAAATCTACTTCTAATCCTATCTCTAATCAACTAAGTTAAACATAGTCAATGGTCAACTACCGGTCAACAACTAGTCAATTTGTCAACATCCAAGCACTTGGTCAAAACTGGTCAACTAAGTCAACTTGGACTATTGGGTCAATGGCTAATCTAGGGTTCAAACCTAAATAGTCTATAGTGTTAAAAATATCAAGACCATCTAAATCTTAAGTTTAACATACACATGTATACTCTACATTAAACTAGACTCATAACTTCTAACCCTTAACCATAACACATACTCTAAATACCTCACATAACCACATTTATCTTACCCTCTAATACCAATATATTTTTAATGTAACCCCATAGAACCCACACTATTCTAAGTGTATCATCTATGCATACATATAGACTAACCATCTCATATGCCTAATCTATATAATATATACAGAACCCCTTAACCCAAATTACTTATCACAATATCCCTATAATATTATACACAATGCATAGTATTAGCCTAACATGGAGGTTTACTAGCACAATAGCAATTTAACCAAAATAAGGGGCAGGACATACAATGGGGTGAGTATGAGAAGTACATGAATGAATGAGTGCATGTGAATCAAGGACATGTAATGAATGTTATGTGAAGTGCAGGGCCTGTGCTAAGGTGCGGTGCCAGTTTGTGTGGATACTTCAGGTATACAGGATACTAAGGTAGTGCAGTAGTTCATCTATATATAGGACATGATCAAATTTGTAGGTTATATGCCTAAGTAGCTAGGGAATGAAGTGTCAATTGTAAGAGGGCGAAGTATGAATTCTATATCTGAGTCTAACGTGTCAGGAAAGTCGTGTGATAATGATGAAGCACAAGATGGCGTGTTCGAGTAGGACACGAAGGTCATTGGTGCCTTACTGGAAAGGGTAAGAGAAAAATAATAAGTCATAAAGGCTATAAGACATACTAACATCCTATATGGAAATTGGTTTGTCAGGGAAATCATCTACAATGGATTATTATTCTAATAACAATACTAACTACCATCTCTACGGTACCCTACAAGTCGTCATATTATTACACTATGAAGAACTATATATGAATAAGTTCTACAAAACTAAAATATCCTCCTCCCCTACCACCACCGGCCCCTGCCTCCCCCCGCCGCCCCGACCCAACCCCCCCGGCGACCCCCACCCCCACCACCGCGAGCCCCACCCCCACCACCACCGGCCCCCGCCTCCCCCCGCCGCCCCGACCCGAAACCCCCCCAGCGAACCCCACCCCCACCACCGCGACCCCCACCCCACCCCCACCACCGGCCCCCGCCGCCCCGACCACCGAGAGTAAAAGAGAGAGAGAATTTGAGGGGAATGAAAAGTACCCCCCCTCCCCCCGTCGGCTAAATTTAAGTTAGGGCTGGATATTTAGCGACGGACTCGCGAAGAACATATTCCGTCGCTATACCACCCTAGCTGGCCGACAGAATGTTCGTCGCTATGTGGTTGTTAAATTTTGTGCCATTTTTTTCAACATTCCCCGCCAACTTTTGACAACTAAGCGACGGTATAGCGACGAATTCTTCATCCGTCGCTATATCTCCGCCGACGTAACGACAGATTGGCGACCTTTGCTCGCCCTTAAACTAAAATAAAAATTATCGACTTTTCGACGGTAATCAGTCAGACCTTTGTCGGTAGTCCGTCGCTAATAGCGATGGACAGAATCTGTCGCTAAATATCCATCGCCAAATGGCTGTATTTTGGTAGTGGTCCGAATATTTTAGAAAGGAGAACTAGTCCTAACCGTCAGACGTCCTATGACTATGATACACATGAGCAAAGGCAAATTCGAAGCGAAGTGGGAAGGACCCTACGTTGTAAGCAAAGTTTTCTTTAATGGAGCTTATCAATTGACTGGTATGGATGGTCGAGTCACCATGATGCCCACTAATGGCAAATTTCTCAAGAAATATCATGTTTGAAGACAAAGTGATATCAACACAAAGAATCAGAATGTAAATAAAATTCCTTTTATTGCATAGTTCGAACAAAAAGAAATACATAAAACTAACGAGGACCAGAGCTCTCCTGATCGAAGACAAATTTTGCAAGGAGCTCGAATACATTATTGTTGGATGACACCAACAATTCACATACAGCTTTTCTCGGAGCTTCTTCCTCGGCAGTACTCACAGCCTCCACCAGTTCGACGAGAATGTCCTGCTTCTATCCAGGAACAGTCGAGCTTTCTTCTACCTCTGACTGAGTAGGCGACGGAGCACGTCGGAAGGAGTATCGAGGGCAGCTTCATTCTTCGGGATGACTTCTGCCTCCTTAGGCATATCTTCTGAAGACATTTACAAATAAAAAAAAAGTGATGAATAATATTCTCAGAAAATTTCCACACTATTTATAGATAGAAAAGCCAAATATTATGTCTCATGAGTCGAAACAACCTTTTCTCAAAAAGGCATGTTCGTCCATTCATTCATTTCATCTCGTGAAGAGGTCTTCATTCATTCTCTGTCTCAAGAATCGAAGCGACCTTTCCTCGAAAAGGCATACTTATTCACTCATCAATCTTTTTAAAGCCTACATTTATTATCATTTATTTACTTTACTTTCTTGTAAATAAACCTACAGATAATAAATACTCAACATCCTCCGTGGAGTCCATCCAAATCATCAATTCTGTTTTTTGAAACCCAGCTATTTTAAATGATATCTTTTCTTTATGATAAATTCGTATTATCACAGATGATATCTTTTTAGATATGATATCTTGTCTTTGAATCCCAGCTGGCTTAATGATCATCAATAGAAAAATGAGTTCACGTCCACATTACCTCTGGATTCTATTTTCTATATCATCACAGCAAATCAAATCATAAAGGAGAGAAAAATCATTATTTATTCATTATTTAAAAATATAGATACATTTTAATGGAAATCTATTACATCTCAGATTTTTATTCTAAATATAACAAATGGAGGTCTATTACATCTTTGGATCTACTTGTTGGTGCCAGTTCCTTGTCGACTCAACCTGAAGCAGCGAGCAAGGCAACAAAATTAACTCTGGTCTTCTCTCTCAGAAAGACGAGAGGAGAACAACAGAGTGCAGCAGCTCGAAGAAAAGTTGTTGTCAATACAACTGGTGGAGAAAAGACGACCCTTCGTGAGAAGTAGAAATGAGATCACCCTTGTGATACGATTTCTAATTCTGTGTCTCCACCGTCCAACTCGCATGTATAAAGGCCCTTTATACCATCTCGAGAAAGCCCTTTTAAGCATGAAGAGTTCTGAGCTCTCTGATGTGTGTGTCAAAGTGGTTCAACTTCATAGTATCCAAGATCACTGATACCGGTTCTTGGAATTTTTGTCAGTTGGTCCCCTGCAAACATCAGAAAGAAGAAGAGAATATAGAAAATGTTCTTTTCTTCTCGTAACTATTTATATGCAATTGAAGTTGAAATGTTATGCACCTCCATAGGCGTATATTTCGGAAAGAAATGCTACGTGTCGTTCAAAAGTTGATGTTGTCAGAACTAAGAAAGTACGAGATATATCAAGACAGTTACACAATAAAGCTCATATATGTCCAAAATTAGGACGTGTTAACACAGTTACGCGACAAAAGTTCAAATGTGCCAGGATCTATAAAGTCAAACTATTTTTTTCATTTTCGTAAATGAAAAGAAAAAAGAGACAGACACTACAAGACGTTATGGCCATTATAGAAAATGACGCTCTCATATCACGTCACTTCTTCTTTCCGTCATCAGTCTGACGCAAAGCAGCGTTTAACTCCTCTATATTGTGGATCCCCGAACGGTGCATCAAACGGAGGAACCCTTCCCTCTGTTCCAATGCGCTACGCTCTTCGGAAGAAGACGATGGCCCACCACTGGAACGAACGAAGACTGTTGGGGTCAGGCCAAAGCAGTCTAGAAATTTCTCTGCCCTCAGGGACGGGTCAGCTTCCAACAAATATGCCATGGGCACAGAGTGTGATTTCTTCTCAGAAGCTTTGCCGTTGACATTGATGTTCATCTCCTTCTTCATGTTCTCTTTGGAAGCCATAAGAGTGAATGAAGATGGAGGCTAGACATCATACCCATATATATACAGTGAAGATCAGCCCCCGTCGACGCTTCAGATTCCCCATGAAAAAGTGGGTTGCATTTAAAGAAAAGCTTGAAACGAGAAAGAAGAAGAGAAAGTCGTTTTGGAAAATGAACGCCCCCATAAATAGGTTCATCGTCGGGAATGAAATGAGCACTTAATGATCTTTTTTGGTTAATAAATGTGTGACTTTTATGTGTGTGACACTCATGTTGTGCAGTAGTCAGATTGTGTGACACTCATGCTATGCAGTACTCGGATTGTGCGACCCTCATATTGTACAGCATTCAGCTTGCGCCACAATTTTGTTACGCAATATGTCAAGTTGCGTCCAAAAGAGAAAACAACTTTCAAAATGTCACACAACACAAATCGACAGCAACCCAAACCCTAAAGAGGGAGGCGCAAGTTATGGAGTGTGTCTAACTCTAAAAAGAGTAGGCGCACGTTGTCAGATTCGAGCGAAACCCTAAAGTGGGTGGTCGATGATCAGTTTATGGTCAGAAACTTACCCTTCATGGTCGGGTTGGCCATCTCTCGGTGTGATAAAGGCGGAGCTCGCGTGGATGGCTCGGCCACAGTCTTTTCTTTCTCAGCAGCGGAGTGCTTGGGTGACATTGTTGTTGATCAAAGCACTCAAAGATCGAAAAGAAGGAGAAGAAGATAGGATTTCTCTCGAGCCATCCCAAATGATATAAAGAATAAAAAAACTCCAAAAGGGTACGGCTATTTATAGCCCAAACGGTTACGTAATATGTGTTGAAGAATCAGGCTCAAGTTGACTGGCGTAATCTAGACAAAACTAGCATGATTCAAAGTATTTCAAAACTTTGAAGTATTTTCAAGTTTTAAAAACTTTGAAGGGGTCTTGCAAAGGCTAAAAATCAAGCTGTGCCACTCATTAAAGTGTACGATCATCAAGTGGAACCAAATTATTATGTTGTGCCAGGCCATCAAGTTGTGCAGCATCAGGTTGCACCAAAATTAGGTTGCACAGGAGACAGGTTACGCAAGCGCCATGTGGCATACTTCCTCGAGAAGCTGTAACGGCATCATCATTACCTGACAAATGACAGCACGGAGATTAAGAAAAATCCATTCGAATCCTGCACAACGCGGCGCTCGAGAATATTTAGTCAGCATATAATTAATGCTGACAGCTAGTTCACGCAAGTCATTATGTGCTGCGAGAATTAACCAGCACAACATAGAAGACCCAGTCAAAGGTGCCAATTATTGAGTTGTGCCCATGTGCGACCTGGCTAGTTGGTGCTACCCGATTAACTTTTTAGTAGAGTGACATGGCACGCAAGCCACCAACTTCGCAGAGCATGCCCACTAAATTGCCTACGACTACGCACATCTCAATCAAACGATGCTACGCGTCCATAGCAGTTGGTGCAACCGCTCGTATAAGTTGCTACATTGCGCCCACGCGCAACCTGATGAAGCCCGTACAAGGTGATCAAACAGTGTTGAGAAGACGGTGACGTGGTACGCAAGCCACTAACTTTGCAGAACGTGCCCGCTACATTACCCACGGCCACGTGCATCTCAATCAAATGATGCCACACGTCCACAGCAGTTGGTGCAACCGCTCGCGCAAGTGAACAAAAGACGCACAACTGAAGTGCGCACAACCCAGAATAACTACTAAACAGTTATTTCAAGAACTCTATAAATAGAGTTTCAAATCAATCTCAAAGCATCAAGAATGATCATAATCTCTTGCGAAAGTGTTGTTGCATCCTCGAAAGGCTCGTGTCTTCGATATCATATCGTCCAAGGGATATAGTAATCATCTTCTGATCAGATTTCTATAGTTGTACTTCCCCAAAAATTAATTGTACTCCTGTACTCTTTTCTAAGTGTGTAATAAAACTTTTTGTTTTTGCAAACAGAGTCTGAGTGCCCTACCTTTATATAACAAGTCGTACGAGGACCATTTTGAATTCTATTATCTACCAACTTTCCTACCTGCCTTCATGAATTGTTAGAGATAATAAGGCAAGCATAGTGAGTGTTTAGAGAGAATCAAACTCAAAATGAGTGAGCAAAAAAATGGCTCGTATTTTTATTCTATTTTTGCTTCGTCAAAGAGACATCGAATGACTTACACAAAGAGAACGCCAATGAGGCGATTGAAGCGACGTGACCGTTAGGGAGTTAATAGGAGGAAACTCTCAAACTCAAACAACACTCATACTCTTTTAAGAACTTTCACTGAAACTGATACCATTCGAAGCGGGGGCTGCCCTATTTATAGCCTGGGTGGAGAAGATTCCGTTTGGATATGTTTTGTGAATTTTTTAAAAAAAAAGTTTTCTGAAACTAAATTATAAAGTTGTTTTTTGAGTGTAGAATCTCTGAGTTTGCATTTGGTTACTTTCATCGGGAAAATAATTTTCCCAATTTTTTTCAGATTGTGTTGGGTAAAAAAATTTAGATTGTGAAAAATAATTATGAATGTATTTTGTCCATAATTTATTTTTTGTATCCAACCTTTGGTGTCCAGTATCTATGACACCATATTGCCGTCCACATTGATGGTGCCATGTCGAGGCTCTGTAGATTTTTGTCTCCAGCTATGACGAGGCTTTATTTTAGCTGTTGCCTTGTATCACCACCGCCACCCTCGATTATTGTCCATCCATAGCGAGCCGTCAGCCTTAAATCTTTAGTGCCACCCTCGCCGTGTCCAGCCGCCGCGGTATTACCGAGTCCAGATTCCCACTGCCTCTTCGAAGTGCTGTCTGTAGACACACACAAAAAGAAGAAGAAACACTGTCTTTTCTTTATTGGCACAAGGTACCATAAATCGAGTACGCTTGAGAGATCCTGCGCTGAGGATCCCCGAGTACAAAAAAGAATTCTGGAGAATGGAACGATGGAGATCGAGCGACAGTTGCTCCTTTACTCCCTTGATACTCCGATTACAAAGTGGAAGAAAACCTAAGAAAATTGCTAACTCTCGGCTCACTGGCAAGAAGTGCAGCAATTTGGCTCTTGAAAATGCTCTCCGTTCTGTGTTTTGAAGAGGGACAAGACCCCTTTGTATAGTCGTTCTTGAGCTGGAATGATGTTATGCGCCCACATGAGAAAATATACTAGTTTTCATGTGGGCGCATAGTTCTGCCTTGGGCACATAGGGTGTAGGCGCATGCAGACTGCGAGATCGTAGGTTGGTCGTGGTGTTGACGTGGCCCCATGCTTCGGTGCACGACTGCTCGTGGAGACTGACATGGTCGTGCGCTTCGGTGCACGTTTTGATCATGGCTTTGACCGAGTCAGGCTTGGGTGCGTAGCCCTGTTTTAGGCTATGCGCCCTCCTTCACAGGGGTGGCTTGGGCGCATAGAGCTTCACATGACGATAGGCGCATAGAGACTTACATGATAATGGGCACATAGAGCCTCATAGGATGATGGGCGCATAGGAATTTCACAGGTAACTTAAACACATATGAGCTTCACTTGGGCGCATATATCCTCCTTTGGCTTGGGCGTACAAGGCTTTATTTTGCTAAAATTTTTATGCTTCTACAAGACCCCCTTCAAAGTTTTCGATACTTGAACAAGTTCGAAATACTTTGAAAGAAGCATGGACTGTCTTCTTGTGATGCAATGGGCGCATAGCATAGCTCTCTCTCTTTTAGGCGCATAGTAATTTGGCTAGCCTATTAGAAAGATACGACTGTTGAGATCTTCCTCAAAATTTGAACTAACAGATTCATCGTGGTAGAATTTAAAGAGTTCCATCCTTCGTACGTCGTCCACGTTAGTAAATGGCAGTCGCATAGTGTGCATGAGGCTGGATCTTCACATGTGCACATAGGCCATTGTAGGCGCATACTGCGTAACGGGCGCATAGGCGCATGAGAACAGTGGGCGCATAGGAAGTAGCCTGTGCCTATAAATAGGCCCTGAAGGAGAGAGAAAGCTCATTACTCTCCTCTCTTAGAATTTTTTAGAAGAACTCTTCATCTTCTTTCTTCGAGAACCATGTCTCCCAAGGTTGCTAAGAGATCCACAAAGGGCAAGGGAGCTGCGCCGAGTGGCTCTCCTCCTGTGATAGTGTCTTCGACAGTCCAGGACCCGATTCTGGGCGAGGGCATGCTTCAAAAACAAAGTCTCGAGCGTTAATTTATGACGCTCAGACTTTTCTTCTGCCTGGGCGCATGCGCGTAAGGCAAGATACTTCTGTGAGTATCATTATGCGTCCACAGAAGTCATGCACCAATACTGTGGTATGCTATGCGCCCACATGTTGCCATGCTATGCGCCTATGTGCTATGACATGTTATGTGCCCGCGTATTGTTCATGTGTTATGCGCCCACTTGCTTTGGGCGCATATCCCTTTGGGCGCATGGCCCTTTGGGCGTATAAGAGTCTTCCAGCACTTAGATTTTTCTGCAAATTTTTGAGTCTGACTTTTTCTTTTGTCCTTGACTCTTGCAACATCCATGCCGAAGGCTGAGACCGTTGTGAAGGTGGAGATGCCGCCTCCTTTCATCAAACAAGAGTCATCGTTTGTTAAGGAGGAGGTGATACCAAAAATTGAGGATAAAGCAGAGCTGGCACCCATCCGGGAGGGAGTTACTCCCAAGATTGAAGCTGCTGTAAAGGAGGAGCACAAGTCTGAGGGTAGTAGCACTAGGAGTTCTGACCTTCCTGTCCCGGCCGAAGACCTTGATCAAATAGATCCTTCATATGCAAAATGGTTGAGGAAATGGTATATGCCTCACCACAACTAGGATTCGTGGGTTCCCATAAATGTTCGTATTTTGTCTCGGTATTTCTATCTGTCTTTAGCTGTAGTTTACGTTTCGCTTCTTTGGGACATCAATGTAATCCTTTATTTTTCATCCAGATGAAGGGATGAAGAACTTTTTGGTTTTCTCATGAGATGTAGTCCTATGAATGTAACTGATTTTGAATAAATAGAATACATTTACTCCATTCTTTGCCTGTGGTATCTGTGGTGCTTGTATTAGAGGGCCTAATACAGTATTTGTGTAAAGGGTATCCTACTGGGGAATTTTGATGTGGACCTATTATCTGTTTTATATTTAAGTTATTCGAATATAGATAATAAGTTGAACGAAGCTGCTAGTAGAGGTAATATAGACGTAATAGTAGGGGATGTTCTATATCTGACCAGAGGTAATATGGACGTGGAAAGATATATACCGTTAAGTGGGAGTGGATAATTCAGAGGTAGTAAGGACATGATTTATCCTTGATGAATGCTTTGCTCAGA
This sequence comes from Iris pallida, assembly GCA_029216955.1. NCBI lineage: Eukaryota > Viridiplantae > Streptophyta > Magnoliopsida > Asparagales > Iridaceae > Iris > Iris pallida. The sequence continues at coordinate 13,791,631 of JANAVB010044419.1, forward strand.
GGTTATATGTACATGGCAAAACATAATCATTTCAATGGGAAAATAAGTATCGGAAAACAATTCAGAGGTAATATGGACGTGACTTGTTTTCGTCAAACCGAGTTTGGACAGAGTCAAAAACGGAAATGATTCTACTGAGGAAATTTTTAGAGGACCTATTATCCAGGGCGTATTCAAGACACTTGAAATACAGATAATAGTTAGACAATTTTTTTTGAATTATATAAACATCGTACTGTACATTTACATGACTGAACATATGTGAACATTACGTAAAAAGGTTACACATAGTATTTCTTCAGGAACTTACCGTTGATAGGCATCATGAGCAAGTCACCATCAGGCTTGGTTAGTCAGTATGCACCATTAAAATACACTGATTCTATTATGAAAGGACCTTTCCATTTAGGCTAGAATTTTCTTTTTGTTTTGTGCGTTATGACCATTGGTCTTTTCACTGTTAAGACTAGATCACCGACTTAGAAGATTCTTTCCTTCACCCTTTTGTTGAAGGCTCTGGAAAGACATGCTTGGTATAGCTCAATGCGCTGCTGAGCTAACAAGCATTTTTCGTCTAGCGCTTCGAGCTCCTGGAGTCGCAGACAGTAGCTTTCTTCGGTAGTCAACTCGCTGGCTAATGCTACTCGAAGAGAAGGAATTTGGATTTCTAGGGGAAGAACTGCTTCGCTCCCATAAACCAGAGAGAATGGCGTACTGCCTGTTGGAGTCCGGACCGTTGTACGATAGGCCCATAGACATTCACCGAGCTTCTCATTCCAATCGTGCTTGTTTGAAGACACGAATTTTTTAAAAAGTTTTATGATGGTTTTATTGAAGGCTTCTGCTAGCCCATTAGCTGCTGGGTTGTAGGCAGTAGAGACTACATTCTGGATTCGATTCCTATCACAGAACTGGTAGAATACATGGCTTGTGAACTGTGGACCATTATTATGGATGATCCTGCGAGGTAGGCCGAAGCGGTAGATGTCGTGATGTTTGATGAAACTGATCACGTTCGATGCCTTCACTTCTGTGAGCGGTATAGCTTTTGTCCATTTGGAGAAGTAATCGGTTATGGCTAGGATGAACCGATGTCCTTTGGAGGATGGCAGGCTGATTGGTCCTATGACGTCCATGCCTCAGGCTTCAAACGGCCAAGATGCTGCCGTCGGGTGTAGAAACTCTGAAGGTTGATGAATGAAATCGACATGGAACTGGCAAGCTCTACACTTCTTTGCATATTCAACAGCATCTGCTATCATTGTGGGCCAGTAATAACCCATTCGTTTGAGGCGATCTTGTAGTTTGGGGCCTGGTTGATGTGCACCACAAAATCCATCGTGAGCCTCTCGGAGTGCATGTTTGGCTTCTATGTCTGATAAACATCGTAATAGTAGCCCGTCGTAAGAGCATCGGTACAACAACTTGGTAGCTGTATCATAGTAAAATTTGAGGGATCGCCTTTGGATAGACACTGCTTCCTTCGGGTCCTCGGGGAGGATTCCATAGACAGCGTAGTCTATGAACGGGAATCTCCAGTCTTTAATATCGATGTTTGTTTTCGTTGTGTAACTGTGATAAATATGCAAGGCATCTTTCACACAAAATAGCTCTCGACCAGACACTGTGATCGACTGCTGAGTATTGGTAGGAATGGTCAAGGAAGCAGCGAGACCGGCTAGAGAATCTGCTTCTATATTCTGCAGTCGAGGTACGTGCTCGATGAAGAATCCAGCGAAAGTAGATGCCAGCTCGATTGTTGCTCTGTGATAGGGGATAAGATCTTCGTGACAAACTTCATAATTTCCTCGGACTTGACTAACTATTAGCTTAGAATCGCCGTATGCTTCTAGATAGTCAACTTTCAGTTGTTTTGCCAGTTGCAGGCCGATTAATAGGGCATTATATTCCGCCATGTTGTTGGAGCAAGGTTCCATGAGAGAATATGTACGATGTATAACCAGATGATCAGGTGACACGAGCACGACACCTACTCCAGCCACAATATTTTCTTTGGGTCCTGTTCTTGATGCACCGTCAAAAAACATTCGCCAAATAGGAATTTCTTCAGTTGCAGTGTTAGACTCTTCTACTTTATCAGGGATTTTGTTGTAGAGTTTGGAAGATTCTGGCACCGGATGAGCTACCAAGAAATCAGGTAATGGTTGGCCTTTTACTGCCTTCTGAGGAACGAAGAGCATATCATACGGAGTCAATAGCATTGCCTATGTAGCTAAACGGGAATTGAGAGAACCCGGTTTAGTTATGAGTATTCTGAGAGGATTGACTTTAGATATGATATAGATAGTCTGCCTAGACACATAGTGCGTATCTTCTGGATGGCAAATACTAGTGCAAGTTATTCCTTCTCCACAGATGTGTATCTGTGCTCGGCACCCACCATTGTACGGCTAAGGTAGTAGATTGCCTGTTTATGGCCTCCTTCATTCTTCTGAGCTAGGAGGGCGCCAAGAGAATGGTCCATAGCGCTGACATATAGTAAGAAAGGCTTTTCCATTATTGGAGCTACCAATACTGGAGGGCTTGTGAGATACGCCTTGATGTTGTCAAATGTACATCGACATTGTTCAGTCCAGACGAAAGATACACCTTTTTTTCATGAGCTGAGTGAATGGTTGACACCTTTCAGAGAGGTTCGAAATGAATCGTCTGATGTAGGCTAGTCTTCCTTGTAGTTCGTGTAGCTCTTTGAGGTTTCTTGGAGGATGCATATCGAAGATAGCCTTCACTTTCTCCGGGTCCAGATCTATACCCTTTAAAATGATAACGAAACCAAGGAACTTGCCGCTGGAGACTCCCAGAAAAGACTTGGTTGGATTCATCTTGAGTTGGTGTGCACGCATTAGTTCGAACACCATTTTTAAGTCTTGGAAGTGGTTGCCCTTGAGACGACTTTTAACTGCGATATAATCTATGTAGCACTCCATTGTTTTGCACAAATAATCACAAAAAATTGTGTTCATGGCTCGCTGGAATGTCGCCCCTATATTTTTTAATCCGAAGGTCATCACCGTATAGCAGTATACACCCAACGATGTTCGAAAAGATGTGGGCTTCTCATCGTCGGAGAACATCTTGATCTGGTTGTAGCCTGAGAATCCATCCATGAAGGACATCCGCTCGAAGCCGTAAGTATTGTCGATCATTACGTCGGTGATTGGTAGAGGAAACTCGTCCTTCGGGCATGCAGAGTTCAAATCACGATAATCGATACAAACTCAAACTTTACTATTTTTTTATGACTGGAATGATGTTGGCAACCCAGTCAGGGTGTTGTTCTTCTCGAACGAATCTACTGGCAATGAGCTTCTTGACTTCATTTTCGATAGCCTCCATGACATCTGGTCGAAATCGTCGTTGTTGTTGCTTCTCTGGCTTAGCTTTAGACGAAATATTCAGGCAGTGCATGGCGACTTTCGGATCCAGGCCTGGCATGTCTTCATAGCTCCATGCAAAGACGTCGATGTATTCTCTTATAAGCTGTATAAGAGATTGGCGTTCTTCGTTAGATAGACTTTTGCTGATGAAGATTGGTTTAAAGAATAATTCATCTCCTAGATTGACTTAGATGACTTCGTCTTCGGTAGGTGGTTTACGTTGTTCAAAGTGCAGCTCCCACCTAGTGTCCATCTTTTGATCTCATTGTTCGAGCTCGATCGATTGGACATCGTCTGTAATTTGGTTAACGGAAACCATATTGACGGACAGAGTTGCTTTGAATATGTCGTCAATGCTGGAGTCTAAGTCCCAGAGGGAGGAGTCAGAAGAATGAGAACAATGATCTGCTTCATCATCTGATCTTTCGGGAGTTGTTGGAGGAGTGACAACCCAAACCAATACCGTTTCTTTGATAGTTGTTCTCGGGTTTGCCGGGAGGAGCGAAGTGTCGTATTGACAACCGTCGTCCCCGGCCGTAATTTAACCCTTGGTCGCTTTTGATGTCATATCCCATGTTCTTGATGATATTCTTGGCCTGCCAACTATATCAAAAAAGTTGTATTTTTCCAGAGTCATAGTCAGCTTCTGTGTTGTGCTTGGGAGAAGTAGAGTCTGAAACGAACTTTCTCTCGCCAATTATACGACCGAAGATGATTAGTTCTTCATCCTTCTTTTTGGCTGGAACGATAAAGTAGTAGATATCTTTTGGATAAACTTTTTCCCGTAAGTGAGGCATCGTGACCGGCATACAGAGGTGTGGTCCTATGCCGTGCTCCAGAGCGTATATCGTATCTAGGTAGTGGTTTACAGATTGATAGACATCGGTGTAATTCAAAGATAAACCTTTACTAAGGAAATACGCAAGTTCTTCTTCAAGGATAACATTATCCGTTGAAGGTACATTATTATGAGTATTGATATACTCATTTAGAGGATCATCATCTGGAAGAGGAGCCACAGTCTTGGCCCGAGTTTACTACGTAGGGTAATTCTTCAGGATTGTGAGGACGGTATTGGTAGGTTCCTCCCGGGGTATTTTGCTAAGAGTGATGGTCAATGGTTTGACCTTGTCAGGGTTCTTTTTTTGCCCAGATTGTGAGAGGCTTCGGAGTACTTTTTGGAGTAGTACGTCCTTTGACTCGGATGATCAGGGACCATCATTGGAGGATGAACTTGCTTCAGCTTCATTGTCAGCTTCGTTGCCGTCATCCTTGGGGGGCTGAGATTGGTAAAGTACCGAATCTCCATAGTAAGCCTCGATACCCTTAAAAGGATCGACATCGGCAAACTCTGTCTTCATGACACCGTCGCTGTTGACGTACTTGAAGTACTGGTGAAGTGTGGAAGGAACGATCATGTTCTTGTGTATCCATGGACGTCCCAACAAGATGTTGTAGGATACATTGGCATTGATCACGTAGCAGGAAACCTCCATTCGGAGATCACCGATCTGGCACTTGAGACGAATTTTGCCCAGCGGGTAGCTTCGACCAGCATTGAAAGCCGTGATAGTTGTGTTGGTTATAGATAGCTTGTGCAGAAGGATTCCCAAAATTTGAAGCAAACTTCTAGGAATGATGCTGAGGGAGGATCCTGGATTGATGTGCATGCGGTCCACCTTGATTGTCCCGATATACCCTGTATAGTACAGGGGTCTATAATAACGATTATTTTTGGGTAACATGTCCTCCTGTAAAAAGGTGATGTTGGGCACCACTTCTATAGTACTGTGGCAGTGGGGACAGGAGACAGGGTCTTCAGCAAGGGCTTTGACTTCAGCGAGATAAGAGTCGACATGTAGTAAAGCTTTGCTTAAGGCCTTCCATAGTACTGTGCCAGTGGGGACAGGTGTATTGGCTAGCTGTGCCAGTATGTCAAAGTTGTAGGGCCGATCCATGCCTTCGGGAGTTGGATCCTTCAGAGACTTGTCAAACCGCGTCTCCTTTTGCTTGGCTTTATCCGAAGTTGAAGGTTTAGACGGGCCGGCTTCTGAGCTTGTGGGGGCAGCAGGAGGTTGAGGAGGTACTGCTTCTTCTTGTTGGGTCATATGTCCGAAGATAAGTCTTCCCCGATCGCGTCTCACCAGATATAACCTCGTAGATGGAAGAGGATACCATATGGCATGACTTGTATTTCTTGCCCCTTTTTGCTTTAGGAGGTACCACCCCCTGCGTCACTTCTTGCACATGGTCCGGATGGACCCACATGATCTCACTACGTTCAATTGTGAGTGGCACTAAGGTTGAGTTACAAGCTGGCGGTAGGTTGACGACTTCCATTATTGCCTTGGGAATCGGGACCACGCCGTCTGGGACTTCTGTAGGAGGAAAGTCACAAAATTGAAGAAAGATCATGTTAGAAGATACGACCTTGTCTTCAGCTTCGAGGTTGATCACTTGGCTGTCGATAAGCTATTGTATCTTCTTCTTCTTCCTCAGGACGATGCAGTCTTTGGTGGAATGATGCACGTACTGATGATAGAGACATTATTTGGGATCATTGAGCTGGTTCGCCTTTGCAGGACGTCGTGGTGGAGGCAATGCCAGTTTATTACCCTTTGTCAATATGTGAAAGATGGTAATGACATAATCTTCATCAAAGGAGAAGGTCTCCTTAGGCTTGTCGGAGGCGCCCTGAGAATTGTAAGCTCCTTTGGATGTGTTGACCTTCAGGACTTCTTTTCCTTTACTCCCGCGGACAGGGATAGTTTGAGGATGCTTGCCCTTGTCTTCATATTTGGGTGTTTTCAACCCTAGTAGTTCCAGGTTAGGAATGTCGTTTTCAGCAGCATCAGCGGCCCCAATGAAAGCGGGCTATGTATCATGCTATGTATACCCAGACAAAACTTCACCGTAGGAAGAAAGTTATGTCGACAAGTATCTATAAGTTCTGAGTCTGGCATGCCGAAGGGCATCTTCAGTGCTAGCAGCCTGAAGCGTTCGATGAAGGCGATGACAGACTCGGTCCTCCTTTGCTTGGTCTCGATGAGGGTGGACATACTAACATGCATTCCACTCTCGTAAAACCTGTTGAGGAACAACCTCTCCAAGTCTTTGAATGAATTGATACATCCGTCAGGCAGACTGCAGAACCATTAGAAAGCTACCCCTGTAAGGTGCTAATAAATAGCTTCGACAAGAACGGATCATCTCAGGGCAAGTGTAGAGTCTGTATGTTGAAGTACGTCATGTGTTGACGAGGAGAAGTCAACCCGTCAAATGAATTCAGCGTCAGCGGCTTGTAGTTAGGAGGGCAAGTAGCATTCTCCCACTCAGGGGGATAAGGTTGAGATATTTCCATCTTCTGCAGCTCCTCTTTGTGAGAGATGGTGTCGAGACGGGCGACCAGTGAATCAATTGCATCCTGTTGATTGAGCAGGTGTTGGAAAACAGCTGCTGAACGGTTGTCAGGTGTCGTTGGCGAAGGACCACCCCCAGTATTTACGAGATTTGGAGGAGGCGCAACGGAATGATACTCCTTTTGTAGGAAAGGAGGGTTGTTTCTATGTGTCGGACTAGCGTGAACCGAGACATTTTGTTGAGGTGGAGGAACAGCCCCAGCAGCTTGAACCGCCATGATACTAGTAAGCATATCAGTGATCTTGGTCAATGCTATTTTCAGACCCTCTAGCCGTTTGCTGGTCTGGTCACTAGCCTTTTTAGGTCTTTCTCCGTCCGCCATGTATGTAGATAACATGCGAGGATGAACAGAGGAAACAGTACAACTGGTACTGATATTGTCTGTCTCTGATTGGGCAAGTCCCTCATCTTCAGGTAGAGGAGGTAGATAGTCACCATCAGACTCGGAGAGATCATCGTCCTCTAGAAGGCTACCCCCAGCAAGAATCCTTTGACAAAGGAGACCACCATGCTGTCAGGAACCTCTCGCTCGAGCTCTACACGAAGGATGATGTCCACTTGAGCTCCGGGGCAAAGTTTTGGCTCGGAGTAAGAATTTGTTGACGGAGCACAATCCACCATGCTGTCAGAAAAAAATAATAATGGTGAGAGACCCATCTGAGTAGGACATATACTCTGATAATATCTCCTCCAACACTCATGAAGAACAGATGGCAACTCTAGAGGGGGGTGAATAGAGTTTATAGCGATAATAGCTAATTAAAAATTAAACTCTTTCACAAGTAAAAATAATCAGAGTAAATGCGGAAATAAATAAGGAGCAAGAAAGCATACGCAAATACAGCCGATTTTTAACCTGGTTTCCCTCGTGGAGGACTAGTCCAGGCCTGAGAACTCTAGCTCAGGATTAAATCCACTATTTGTAAAATAGTAGTTATACCCCGTGCCTTTTCTTCAGAAGAGCACGTCAACTTCTTACAAAGATCGCAGTGGCGATGCTTGGATTTTTTCAAGCGACTTCTTGAACTCTTGCACAACCTCCTAACTGAAAAATGCTGAGCACTTGAGGCTTAGGGAGCTTGTGGCTAGTAGATGAAGAAGGGTATGGCTTGTATTGAGCTTTAGAGAGAAGAGAAGAGAAGATTGGATGAATAAAAATGAGAGAATTCATGGCCTATTTATAGGATACTAGGTAGGCAGAATTCGGCCAGAATTCTGGTTGAAATTTTCAAAAATTTGGCCGTTGGACAACTTGCAACCAGCCAACCCTAAAAATTAGGGTGCTGATTTTTAGGGGACAGAGTTCGGCCCGAACTCTGTGTGGAGGCAGAGTTCGGCCCAAACTCTGTCTCCAGAGCACAGAATGGGTCATTGGTCCAATGGGCTTATTTGGATGTATGTGGAGCTTTTGGATTTTGGGTAGGGTATAGGTTAAGTCTTGGATGCTCAGCACAACTCAGCTTACATAAGTCTAGACTCAATAAAATTATAAAATACAGACTCAAAAATGACTTGCGTTGCAAAACCGAGCTGTCGTCTGACTTGTACTGGATGTAGTCTTCATGTGTCGTATTGAATTATCACAAGTATTATTTAGTCAATTCAATCAATATTTGGTTGACTGTGACTTTGTGTCAACAATCTTCCCCATATTGATAATTGACAAAATAATAATTATATATTCAATATTCATACATGGACACATTTAAGGATAAAAAGCATGGCTCCCCCGTAATCAGTGCCGAGCTTAAATAGCTCCCCCGTAAATATTGCTTTGAATCCTGTTGGCCTGATAAGAACATTCTCCCAAAAGCACAGATACAGAGACAAAAAGAATATAGAATATACAAATATCTCCCCATTTTGGCATTTAGCAATAAACCATAATCAAATAAGAACTAGTAAGCACACCAAAAGATAATAGAAGAAACTGCATAGTAACTGATAAAACTACTAAATGTCTCAAAAGTTACAACTCATAATAAGTCTAATACAATCAAAGTGCATAAAAGTAACTAAAATCCAAAGTGCAGAAAGAAACATAAGCTATGATCCTCAATAGCAGCAGCAAGTAGCAGTCCATATCCATCATCGAGCTCGTGAAGGCCCAGCGTCGTCTGATGGATCAGTGAAAGAACGACAAGGGTCCACGAAGGCCGCATCCGGATCCAAGTAGCGAATAACCCAAGGGTCATCGATACGATATCCCTCACGACCGGGGTCCCGCTCCATAGGAATAGACATGGAAGGATGGCGAGACATGGAGTACCGAATATCATGCAGCGAGTTGCTGATGGCACTCAGCTGCAGGATAGTTCGATAATCCAGCTGAGTCTAGCGATCATCCTCTAAGGTGAAACGATCGCGGAGCATGGTCTGAAGAGACTCGAGAGTGGCAGGAGGAGAAGGAGGATCCTGTCCAAGAAGAGGGGCATCTGGCTCATCATCAGAATGCTCAGACACGACTGGTGAGCCAACGGCTGCTTGAAGCCTCCGTGCCTTTGAAAGAAAGGCAGGGGCAGGTAAGAACAGACACTCATCAAGAGGTATACGAAAAGCACGAAATACCATAGGAAGATACAAAGCATAAACCAAGGATCTTGGTTTCTTCCTAGAATTAATCATACAATCCATCATTGTACGTGGAAGATCAAATGGTACATGAAAGTGGAGGTGATATATGGCCGAGATTTCAAAGTAGGTGACTTCATCGGTGGATCCCACTTTGGGTAGAATGGTGTTAAAGATAATCCGATGAAGTTCATAAAAATAGGTATTGAGATACTTGGCCAAAAGCTTACGAGGATGTGTGTTCGGGGTACACAAGTCGTCCTTGAAGCTTTCAAGTAAAGACCCATCGGGAAATCGAAACGATCGAACTTCAACAAGCTTTTCCCATTAGTTTGGCTCTTGGAGTTCAAGGTATTCGGCCAAATTGAAATCATCAAACGAGATGTCAATGCCCGCAACCCGTGAATAAATATGTGTATCATCATGAGTTAGGTTGCAGTAGAATATTTGAATAGCACTACGATATATGACCGAGTTGGTGGTGACAAGTTCGTCAAGGCAAAGGTCATAAAAAAATGCATCAAATTGAGAGAAAATAGTAAAATTGATAGGGTGACCTGCAAACACCGGACGTGTCCGAAAATCACTAAACCAATCATTAGGTGCGTCGAGTGATACAAATATTCGGTCGTCAAATGTGTTTGGGTCAAGTGGACGTGGTGGTTTGAACTACGGATAGACAGGTGGTTGTTGTTCAACGGGTGGTGCAACGGGCGTTTCAACGCAAGGAGGAGCATTCGAAGAGGACGCTCCCTCGGTTCGAAGTCTCTTCCCGCGATTGAACAAACGTGGAGCCATGAAACAATAAAGATAATGGAGAAATTGAGATATAGAAAAGTGTTGAGATATACCTCAAAGTGATGATGAACAATGAAGGAGAATGGTGAAATAGGCCTTCTCCTTGAGTTTGGGGAAGAGATGAGCTCTAGAAAGGAAGAACTAGGGTTAGGGTTTTGGGAAAAAGTATTTGGAGAAGTAGAAAAGGTGGCAATGGAGGAGAGGAGAGAGGAGAGCCCGAATATATGTGAAGGGTTCCAATTGATCGGAACAAATATGGGCCATTGGATCTAGTTATGATCAGCGGCTGAGACTGTTCCTGGTTCTGGAACAGCCAGGCCGAATTCGGCCCGAACTCTGGTAGGGGCAGAGTTCGGCCCGAATTCCGGATTCTGTTAACAGAACAGGAATCAGGCTGAGAAGAAGAGAAAAATGGTGAAGTGTGAGAGACCAAAGGAAAAGAAAAGTGAGGACACATATAAGAAAGACTCAAGTGGAGAATGACAGAAAGTTAACTTTGAAGTAAAGTAAAGTTTTAAAAATTTGCATTTTAGCATGTGATAAATTAAAAATAAACCATGTAATAAACAAAGAATTATGTCATAATTCAGTACTTTGAAGCTGCCATGGGTTAGCTGCAGGAGCCGGATCCCAGCTAGCGGTAGTCCTGAGGACTGGTGCACCGTATCGCTTAGGCTTTTACGCCTTGTTGTCAGAAGGACCCTTTCGACTTGTACCCATAGTAATTTCATCATAAAAGAATCAAGATATATTCGATATTTATGCAGGTTTATTTTAATTAAAAATAGCTTCATCCAAAATTCCAAGTTCACGACAAAGAAAATTGAAGCGCTCTTCGGATAATGGTTTTGTGAAGAAATCTGCTAGCTGATGATCAGTGTCAATAAATTCCAAGTTAATAGTGCCATTTTGCTGATGATCATGCAAAAAGTGGTGACGTATTTCAATGTGCTTCGTGCGTGAGTGACAAATGGGGTTCTTAGTGAGATTTATAGCACTAGTGTTGTCACAAAAGATTGGAATATGCATAAAAGATAGATTATAGTCTTCAAGGGTTTGCTTCATCCACATAATTTGTACACAACAACACCTAGCTGTGATGTATTCAGCTTCTGTTGTGGATAGTGCGACAGAATTCTGCTTCTTGCTAAACCAAGAGACTAAAGCCTTTCCTAATAAATGACACGTACCGCTCGTACTTTTACGGTCGACCTTGCATCCAGCAAAATCAGCATCAGAATAATCAATGAGGTCAAATGATGTTGACTTGGGATACCATAGGCCCACTGTAACCGTACCCTTAAGGTATCGAAAGATACGCTTAATAGCAGTCATGTGTGATTCCTTAGGATTTGCTTGATATCTAGCACACAGGCAAACGCTAAACATAATATCAGGGCGACTAGCAGTTAAATAGAGTAGACTGCCTATCATACCTCGATACTTACGTTGGTCCACGGGTTTGCCGCTTTCATCTGGTTCTAGTTTAGTTGTAGTAGCCATTGGAGTGCTGATTGGTTTGACGTTGTCAAGGTCGAATTTCTTCAGCATGTCCTTTGTATACTTCGACTGACAGATGAATGTTCCATTTGACATTTGTTTGACTTGCAGTCCAAGAAAGTAGTTGAGCTCCCCCATCATGCTCATCTCAAACTCGGTCTGCATACACTTGGCAAAATCTTGACAGAGGGTTTCATCAGTAGAACCAAATATAATATCATCTACGTATATTTGGACTAAGAGAATAGTGTCTTTAAAAGATTTTATGAAAAGTGTGGTGTCTATTTACCCTTTAGAAAAACCTTTCTCAAGCAAAATTGCTTAGCCGTTCATAACAAGCTCTAGGGGCTTGTTTGAGGCCATATAGCGCTTTCTTCAGCTTGAAAATATGGTCGGGAAATTTATGATTTTTAAAGCCAGGAGGTTGTTTCACAAAAACTTCCTCCTTAATAAATCCATTCAAGAAAGCACTTTTAACATCCATTTGAAATAATTTGAAAATTTGAAAATTTGCAAATGCACAAAGCATCCGAATGGATTCCAATCTAGCAACAGGAGCATACGTCTCATCGTAGTCGATACCTTCCTCTTGGTTGTATCCTTGGGCTACTAGACGAGCTTTGTTGCGTGTGACTGAACCATCTTCATTTACTTTGTTTCTAAAAATCCATTTAGTACCAATGATCGAATGATTAGCCGGTCTAGGAACGAGTTTCCATACTTGGCTCCTCTCGAATTGGTCGAGTTCCTCTTGCATAGCAGAAATCCAAAATTCATCATTAAAAGCTTCTAAAATGTTTTTCGGCTCAATTTGTGAAATAAAGGCAGTGCTAGCAATAGAGTCTCTTAATGATGATCTAGTAGTTACTCCACGTGAAACCTCACCTATTACCAAATTTTCTGGATGTGACGGCTTGAAAGAGAATTTCTTTGGCAAGCCCTCCAGAGAATTGGTTTCGGTTGTGGTATTCATTGGAGTAGAAGTTGATGGCTCAACATCATCATCAAGAGTAGCTGCTGCACTGTTATCTTCATCAAAAGTCACATTTGTAGACTCTTCCACAATTAATGAGCGTTTGTTAAATACTCTATATCCCTTGCTCTTGGCAGCATAGCCAAGGAAAATACCATCGTCAGCTTTGGCATCAAATTTACCTAAGTTGTCTTTGGTGTTAAGGATAAAATATCTACAACCAAAAACTCCAAAATAAGAAACATTTGGGGTTCTTCCAAACCAAAGCTCATAGGGTGTTTTCTTCGTAATAGGACGAATAAGCACCCTATTTAAAATGTGACATGTTGTACTGACAGCTTCAGCCCAAAAGTATTTCGGAAGTAAAAACTTGTTTAACATAACTCTAGCCATATTGCCAAGTATCCTATTCTTCCGCTACACAACACCATTTTGTTGAGGAGTTCTTGGACAAGAAAACTCATGATCAAAACCATTAGAATCATAAAACTTTTCAAAATCAGTATTTTTGAATTCGCCTCCATGATCACTTCGGATTCGAGTAATCATATAGCCTTTTTCGTTTTGAACTTTCTTAACAAAAATCTTGAAAACCGAAACAGCATCGCTTTTATTTGTAAGAAAGAAAACCCAAGTAAATCTAGAAAAATCATCAACAATGAGAAAGGCGTAGAGTTTTCCACCAAGACTGGCTACTATACTAGGGCCAAATAAATCCATATGAAGAAGTTACAAAGGTCTAGTAGTACTTACAGAGTTTATGGAATAAAATAAGGGCTTAGTTGCCTTATTCAATTCACATTCGGCACATATTGTGTCCTTTTTGAATGTGATGTCGGGCAGGCCTCTAACTAGCTTCTTAGTCGATAGCCTGGATATAGTATCCATGTTGGCATGACCAAGACGCTGGTGCCACAGTAATCTTTCATCCTTATGAGCATATAGGCATCTACCTGCATTGTTAGTATCTCTAGACAGATAAAAAATATAAATATTATCCTCTCTTATCCCTTCAAAAGCAATGTCTCCTGTTGACCTATCATAAATAAAGCATTTATTTTGTCCAAAGTTAATGTCATATCCATGGTCAGCAAGATGACTAATGCTGAGCAGGTTATGCTTTAACTCGGTCACTAGGCAAACATCCTTTATTACGGAGAGGAAGGATGACCAATAATACCATTACCTATAATATACCCTTTTAGGTTGTTACCGAAGGATACATATCCTTCTCTCTTCATCGATAGTGATGCAAAAAGATTTGCGTCTTCCGTCATATGCCGCGAGCATCCACTATCGAGAATCCACTTACTCTTAGTTGAGGAGGGAAGGTCCACCTATATCAAGAGTAGATGTGACCTTTGGTACCCAAGTTCTTGAGGGTCCTGAAAAGTTAGTTTTCAGAAACCATGCATATATCTTTCTATCTACTAATCTTCTAATTCTATATTATAGTGAAATGTGTCCATGTAATCCACAATAAGTACATATAGCATTCCTATTTATGTTAGGAGCACGCATATGATGTCTATGAGTAGAGTGATATGGAGTAGCATGATGATATGTAGAGTTAGCATGGTGATGATGTCTATATGTAGAGTGATATAGAGCAGTATGGTGATAATATCTATATGGAGTAGCATGGTGATGATGTCTATATGGAATATCATGGTGATGATGTCTATATGTAGAGTGATGGTGATTTTGTGCAATATAGTGATGATTGTATCTATGTGTAGCATGATAATTCTATGACAAATGAGAATTATTTCTACGTGCATGTGGTTTGTGTGCTTTATGAAAGTGTGTGTATATATAAGCATGATTATGAGCTGCAGGTGGATGACGTGGTTGACTAGTATGAGTAGTGTCATGCTTTGTGTGTGTCTCATGTGATTGGGTTTGAGGTTGAGCAACCTGTTTTCCCAATTTAGTCTCTAATTTCTTGGAGACAGCCTGCAGTTCAGTAACCTTAGCATTCAAACCATACATCTTAGTAATAAAAATCTTGTGTCTACTCTTTTCTTCTGTAAGCTCCGTGTTGAGTGCTGTGATTTCTTGTGTTTGTTGTTCAATACGTGCTTCGGCATCATGTAAGCTTATTTTAAGCTTAGATACCTCATTTGTGACATCCGTGGGTGAAGTGTCTCTAATGTTATCAAGCAGTAAAGAAAGTCTTTGAATTTTGACTTCATGACTTTTGATCTTTTTCTTGGCATGTTTATATTTACCAATGACCTTTTTATGATCATTAAGTAAATCGGTAAAAGCATCGCCAAGTTCATCAAAAGTGAAGTCATCAAGAGTTTCGTTTGATACCTTGTCGGACGTTGTCATTAGGCATACGTTTGCAGCGTCTTGAGGAGAGTCCTTTTCTTCCTCGGATTCACTAGCTTCACTTTCATGCCAAATGCTCATGTTGGCATATTTATTTGAGAAAGCCTTCTTGTATGGTTTCTCATAGCGGTTGTTCTTCTTTAAGAATAGACAGTCTTTTCGGACGTGTTCCATCTTCTTGCAACCGTAGCATGTTGGCTCTTCTTCGTCATCTTCTTGTGGTTTCTTCTTTCTTCGGTTGAAGCGAAGGAATTTCTTGAAGTTGCGGACAAGGAGAGCTTGATCATCACCTTCCGAGTTGTCTTCATCCGTCTCTTTGGAGTCAGTCCTTCGTCGGTGAGCTTTGAGGGCGATCTCCTTAGCCTTAGGAGTAGGCTCTTCGAAGTCCTTGAGGTCAAGCTCATGAGTCATCAGCTTTTCCATCAAGGTCTCCATGGACATGGTTGTGAGATCATTTCCTTCTATGATGGCTGTCACCTTAGGATTCCAAATCTTTGGTAGCCCCCTAAGTAGCTTGCGAATCTTCTCGTGATTTGAATATTGTTTGTCGAGCGAAGATAGGAGATTGATGATGTCGAGGAATCTTGTGAATATTTGCGTGATTGTCTCATTTGGCTTCATCTTGAAAGCCTCATATTCTTGAATGAGACGGCTTATCTTTGATTCCTTGACTTTGGTGGTTCCTTCATGCGTCACTTCTAGAAGTCTCCATACTTCGTGAGAGGTGGTGAATGTTGAGACCCTGTTGAACTCATTCCTGTCTATAGCCCAGAACAAAGCATTAATAGCTCTCGCGTCGAAACTTGCCTGTTTCTTCTCCTCGTTAGAATATTTGTCATGTGGTTTCTCAACGAGATCACCATTGACAACTATCCTAGCGGGCTTTTTGTAACCATCGGTGACGATGGTCCACAGGTCGAAGTCTAGCGACTTGAGATAAAAGCTTATCCTTGTTTTCCAATAGGTGTAGTTAGTTCCATCAAATAGGGGAGGCCTATGAGTGGACTGCCCTTCACCGTGATTAGAAATTAAGGATTGTGTGGTTGCCATGGATCAGCTCTAGGATGTTAGTCCTTGTTAAGAGAACAGAGCTCTGATACCAATTGAAGAACATATGGCAACTCTAGAGGGGGTGAATAGAGTTTATAGCGATAATAGCCAATTAAAAATTAAACTCTTTCACAAGTGAAAATAATCAGAGTAAATGCAGAAATAAATAAGGAGCAAGAAAGCATACGCAAACACAGTCGATTTTTAACCTGGTTTCCCTCGTGGAGGACTAGTCCAGGCCTGAGAACTCTAGCTCAGGATTAAATCCACTATTTGTGAAATAGTAGTTACACCCCGTGCCTTTTCTTCAGAAGAGCACGTCAACTTCTTACAAAGATCGCAGTGGCGATGCTTGGAATTTTTCAAGCGACTTCTTGAACTCTTGCACAAACTCCTAACTGAAAAATGCTAAGCACTTGAGGCTTAGGGAGCTTGTGGCTAGTAGATGAAGAAGGGTATGGCTTGTATTGAGCTTTACAGAAAAGAGAAGAGAAGATTGGATGAATAAAAATGAGAGAATTCATGGCCTATTTATAGGATACTAGGTAGGCAGAATTCGGCCAGAATTCTGGTTGGAATTTTCAAAAATTTGGCCGTTGGACAACTTGCAACCAGCCAACCCTAAAAATTAGGGTGCTAATTTTTAGGGGACAGAGTTCGGCCCGAACTCTGTCTCCAGAGCACAGAATGGGTCATTGGTCCAATGGGCTTATTTGGATGTATGTGGGGCTTTTGGATTTTGGGTAGGATATAGGTTAAGTCTCAGATGCTCAGCACAACTCAGCTTACATAAGTCTAGACTCAATAAAATTATAAAATACAGACTCAAAAATTACTTGCGTTGCAAAACCGAGCTGTCGTCTGACTTGTGCTGGATGTAGTCTTCATGTGTCGTATTGAATTATCACAAGTATTATTTAGTCAATTGTATCAATATTTGGTTGACTGTGACTTTGTGTCAACAACTCAATCCCACTACTGATATCATTCTATCTCCTCTAACACTCAATCCTACTACTGATATCATTCTTGTAAAGGTGATCTCTCAGAGTATACGTCCTACTCAGATGGATCTCTCAGAGTATCCTCTCCGATTGGTTGTCTTATCATCATTGCCGAAGGATGAGGGTCGGAGGACAGTCAACTTCATCTACGGCTACATAGTTTTTGCCTCGCCAGTCGAATGGCTGCAGGAACTATGTTCTGATCACCATGTCGTAGTCCAATACAATGCAGAGATTGACACATTACTAATTCATATATGTAGTCCAATACAAATAGTCTAATACAAAAAAAAAACCCAATACAAATAAGTTCAGTAATAGCTAATGAGAGCCACGCAGCTCATGCAAACGCTCAGTGATACGATCACGCAACCACCTCGAATAAGTGGGATCGGCGACGTTAGTAGAGATGTAGTCCCTTGCAAGTGCTGCATGAATTGAACTCCCGGTCTCACTAGCTACCGGTGCTGGATGAATAGAACTCCCGGTCTCACTAGCTATCGATGCCATTTCCTCCTTAACAGTAGGAGGAGCCACCTCAGCATTCAGTGTTTCCCTCAAACGACGTGCCGCGCCTCGGGTCATGGGTGCCATCTGGTAAGATCGATATTCACAAATAATATAATTGTAACATAAGCAAGTTAACTAAAGGAACCATCATGTTGTTTGAGTACATTTTCGAAAGCAGATAAAAGACAGAATATTCTATTTTTTGCCAAGTGTGAGAACAGATGGCTCAGAACACAACCCAAAATTCATTGTAGCATATATTAGAGTGAATCATCTATGTTCTGTACATATGGTATAGTATATGTTTTTATCGTATCTAGTATCTGAAGAATGTAACAGAATCAAGATGAACTCACATAATGTAATACTAAGACATCATCTACTACTATATAAGATATAGTGATAGGTTATCATATCATCATTGTCGGGGGATGATGGTCGAAGGACAGTCAACTTTATTTACGGCTACATAGTTTTTGCCTCGCCAGTCGAATGGCTGCAGGGACTATGTCGGAGGACAGTCAACTTTATTAATAGTTATTTGTTTTTCGATACCAAAAAATCCGATACTCCGATCCAAAACTACCGATATTACCGATACCCCCGATGCTGATACTCATAGGGATAGTCCGATACCAATACCGGGACATGCCAAACTGTATCAGTATCGGACAGTATCGGATCAGTATCGGTCATTATCGGTATCGGTCAGTATCGGAGCGGGACATGCCAAACTATACCGGTATCGGTCAGTATCGGTCCGATTCCGATACCGATTCCGATACCCCCCTCCCCCGATTCGATACTCATAGGATTGGTCCGATCCGAAACCACCTATACCCCCTCCCCTGATCCGATACTCCGATTCGAAACCACCGATACTCATAGGAATGGTCCGATCCGAAACCACCGATACCCTCCCATCCCCTCCCCTACCCCGTCGGACAACAAACCCCCCTCCCCCTCCCACACCCCCTGTAACGCCCCAGAACCAGAAGACTGGAGAGCGGGGGCATACATAGCCAACTACGTATAATAAAATGGGATCCACCCCACTATATGGTTACGGCTGTCTAGATATATGAGGGTTTAACTACAATCCATCAGTCTCCTATGGTCAATAACAAGCCTAATTGTCTCAATCTCAAGCAAGCAAGTAAAGTTTCAAGATGTAAGATCACCAAATATACAATAGTAAGGCGTCCCGAACATTACATATCCAGCTGATCATGAAGCTAGTCGTTACAAAATGTGAGGACTAGCAAGAGTTTAGTCATACATGATCAACCCTAGGATCTGTCGATCATTTTACAGCCCGTAGGCAGACAATAATAAGGTATGCTATACGAGCTAACAGGTGCTCGTCGGCTAAACGCCTCAAAACGAAATTTTTACAATAGAGTGGGAGAGCAAAAATAAACCCACTCGTTGCCCTGGTTACGCCTGGTGGTCACCATCGGGCTGGGAGGTCGGTAGATCCTCTGAAGCTGCTCCAAAATCTGGCCACACAAAACCAGATGGGTCAGATCCCAGAAGAGCAAGTGCCACAAAGGAGGCTTCACTTAAGAACTAAAATCGGCACATCAGAAAATATATTAAAGCAGTTAAAAGAACTGAAAGTAAAAGAATAACAACAGTCATAATGGAGTACGAGGGAACTATTCAAGTAGCCAGGTCACAACCTTAAACCAAACAAGGACCGGGGTTGTAACCCTTCACCTGAATAGAACTCCGTCTCCAAATCTTGTTGGTAAGGTAAAACATTACAAGCGTGACGTGGGGTGCAATAAGACAATAAACAAAGAGAGGACTTAGAACTGCTCCGGGAGCCAGGTTACAATTCTTAAACCAAACAAGGACCGGGGTTGTAATCCTTCGCCTGAGCAGAACATAGCCCCTGATCTTTATTGTTAAAAGTGACAATCATGCGATCAAGCCTGCAATAATCGAGCACTGAAACCACATCATACAATCGTTCCCGGCCAATCAGTGACTACGGCTTTCTACATTAGCTAACTAGGGTTATCACAATATACGGTGAGATGTTCCTCCAGCCACAAGCCCTAGAGCTAATCCAGGTTATCCAGGAGACTTGGGTTCATTAAGCAGTACATCGTTCTTTTCTATATATCAGTAATTTAGACTTGTGCCCTACTCGTCGGCAGGCTGCAAGTCCCACATTGGTGGCCGGAATAACGGGATCGCCTGTAGCTGGAGAAATATCTCATGGCTACTGAATTATTCTAGATATTAGCCTTAGCCATTTACAGTAGGTATCCCTGACCGTGGTACTCAGGGATCCCTGTCCTAGACATGATGCAAACATTACCGGTTCAATTGTACAAACACAATCATCCATGGTGTCCAGGCCATTCAATCTTGTCATGTCACGTTCACTATCAAGAGTGCGCCACGTCGGGCCACTATCACGTCATGTCAAAAGTGCACCACAACGGGTCACCATTGTGTCAGGGAACAATTAATTTAGGACAAGTACACATTTAGTAATTAAATATTAGAAGGGGCAAGGGCCGTGGGGGACTCATGCGGCTCGGGAAAATTTTCATACAGCCAGCAGTCTCTTGGCCATATGCGGCTGAGCAAAATATATAAGCATGCTAAATATTTAAGCATGCATGCTTGCAGGCCAACGTATTTAATACATTAATATAATGCATAAACATAATGCATTAATAATGCATTAATACATTAAATACATTATATTAATATATATATATATATATATATATATATATATATATATATATATATATATATATATATATATATATATATATATATTTTATATATATATATATATATATATATATATATATATATATATATATATATATATATATTAAATGTATGCTTGCATGCATTAGTATAATACACTAAATACGTCATGCGGCTGATGCTAATAATTAAGCATGCATGCTTGCATGCATTAATATAATTCATTAATGTACATGTGGCTGACTTCGTTCCCATATACGGCTTATATATGCAAAGCATATAAAATATGTAACGTGACAAGGCAAATTAAAATATTAAAATATGTATCATGATAAAGCTTATAAAATATGCTTGCATGGCAAAACATATGCGGCTCATATATGCTTGCATGCAAAAGCATATGATACTATGTAACATGGCAAAACATATGCGGCTGATGGCAAGCATATAAAGTATGCTTGCATGGCAAGGCATATGCGGCTGACTTAAGTTCCAAAGGCCAATGCAAGGAGGCATGCAAAAGTACACACATGCATTTAGATGCTTGCACGTTAGGCCTTGCTTATGGCATGCAAAAGTAATACATAGTGCACTGATGCATTAATTTACTAAAAGCATGCATTAATATGTATTAACTAAAAGCATGCATTAATATATATTAAAGAAATGCACTAACTAAATATTCCTAAGCCATATGCGGCTGGCTTCAAGAAAATGCATTTAGAATGCATTAAAGTAATGCATTAATGCATTCCTAAATGCTTATGCGGCTGGCTTCAGCATTTGTATGCTGCCAAGTGCTGGTACATGCGGCCAAGTGTTTGGCGTAGGCATGCAAGCTGATGCTTGGTAATGCATTAAAATGCGCATTCTTGCCAAGATATTAAAATGTGCAAGGGCCATGCGGCTGAGTGCTAAAAATGCCCATGCGGCTCAGCAAAATCTCTAGGTCAAATTTGGACCAAACGAAATTCTCTGTAACATGGGATCATCAACTAGAAAATATGCAAGTTTGATAGATCAAAACTCCCGAAAACCGAAAATACCACAAAGCTAGATTTACAAGAATTTAACCATGGAACTGAAAAATGCCAAGTACTAAAGTGGGTTAGAAACACATGAGGAAGACAATAGAACAATAAAAATGGACTTCCTCCATGAAGCAAGGTGCACTTGCCTAAACCTTCCACTCTCAGGTTGGTGGAGAAGTAATGGTGGGAAAGAAGAAGAGTTAATGAGGAAAGAGAAATGTGTGGTGGGATATTTAATGAAGAGGATGGTGGTAGGTGGGAGTGGTTTGGTTCACATTAAAATCAAGCAAAACTGAACCATGCAAAACCAAGCCGAACCAAGTCAAGTTGGGCCGAACCAACCAAGGAGACATACAATACGGGTCCACATACGTACACGTATTCCAAAATACGTAATACGAACAATGGTCATTATAACTCTACCCACCTTAAAAGAATTTTGTCCTCAAAATTTAATCAAGTAGCTAGAGATGCAAGGACAAACTATACTACTCACAGGCAAGCTATACTAGTTAAGCAATCAAGTAATTATTCGTACAAGCAAGGAATCGAAGACATGAGGCATAGGAAAGATATTATACCTCACGAGTCAAACATGTCGGTATATCGCAATCGGATATCATCCTCACACTCCCACGTTGACTCTCCCAAAGAGTGATGACCCCAAGCAACACGGACTAACTTGATAGTCTTGTTCTTGAGTATCTTCTCTCTTTGGTCCAATATGGATATGGGTCTCTCCTCATACGAAAGGTTGGTACCCACAACCAATTCCGAATAATCCAGGATATAACTCGGGTCCGGGATATACCGTCGTATTTGGGATACATAGAATACGTCATGCACCTCACTCAGAGACGACGGAAGAGCGAGACGATAGGACACATCTTCTACTCGCTCCAGAATGTCGAACGGCCCTTTATACCTAGGACTAAGCTTTCCCCGTACGCCAAAATGAATGACGCCACGGTTAGGCGAGATCCTCAGGAATACATGGTCGCCGACAGAAAATTCAAGGAGGCGCCGATGAGAGTCGGCCCAATGGCGCTGACGATCTTGTACAACACGAAGATGATCTCTAACTCTCCTGACCACTTCAACTGTCTGAGCGATCATCTCTGGACCAAGCATCTGCCTCTCTCCTATATCGTTCCAGGCTAGTGGAGATCTGCATTTCCTTCCATACAGGGCCTCGAACGGTGCCATCTGGATACTTGCTTCGAAACTGTTGTTGTATGAGAACTCCACCAGGTACAGGTTATCTTCCTACGAACCACCAAAGTCAAGCGTACAAGATCTCAATATATCCTCAAGAGTCTGGATCGTGCGCTCCGACTGACCATCTGTCTGCGGATGATAAGCTGAGCTGAACTGGAGGTGAGTTCCCAAACTCTCTTGCAAGCTACGCCAAAAGTGCGACATAAATCTTAAATCCCGGTCCGAGGTGATACTGACTGGTACACCATGGAATCTGACAATCTGTCGAAGATACATCTCTGCTAGTTGAGCTGTCGACTGACCAACTCTGAACGGGAGAAAGTGAGCCACCTTCGTGAGCCTATCAACTATAACCCAAATAGCATCTCTACCGGCTGGGGATCTAGGTAATCCAGTCACGAAATCTATGGTTATATGCTCCCACTTCCATTCTGGAATTGGCAAGGGCTGAAGAAGTCCAGGTGGCCTCTAATGTTCAGCCATGACTTGTTGGTAGACCAAATACCGAGAGACAAACTGAGCTATCTCCCTCTTCATGTCATTCCACCAAAAGTGCTGACGGATATCACGGTACATCTTCGTGCCACCGGGATGAATCGAATACTGAGAACTGTGGGCTTACGCCATCACCTCCTGTTTAATATCTCTACTGGGTACACAAAGACGCTTACCATGTCGAAGTGTACCATCTTCATGAATGCATAATTCTGGTCGTTGCTCGACTTCACATTCTGCTCTAAGCCGCTGAAGCTTAGAATCGGAGGACGGAGCTATCTTGATTCTCTCAACTATACTGGACTGTACTTGCATACTGGCCATCAATGCCATATTGGTAGGAAGGACAACTTCTATACCTATCTTCTGAAGATCTGCCAACAACTCTGGTTGCGCTGTCAGAAAATAAACTCCGGCTCTCCTGCACAATGCATCTGCAATAACGTTGGCCTTCCCAGGATGATACTGCAGTTTAACATCATAATCCACAAGTAGCTCTAGCCATATTCTCTGATGCATGTTAAGATCCTTCTGAGTGAACACATACTTCAGACTCTTGTGGTCGGTGAAAATCTCCACCCTATCTCCATACAAGTAGTGTCTCCAAAGCTTGACTGTAAACACTACTGCCGCCAGTTCTAAGTTGTGGGTCGGATAATTCCTCTCATGATCATGAAGTTGTCGTGACGCATAAGCTATTACGTTCCTATGCTGCATCAAAACACATCCTAATCCTCTGTCTGAAGCGTCACAGTACACCGAAAATCCTATGGTCCTATTGGGAAGTGTGAGAACGGGTGCCGTCATCAAGCCTCACTTCAGCTTCTCAAAAGATTCCTGACATTCTGCTGTCCAAGCAAACTGCACATCCTTGCGGGTCAACTGTGTCAATGGCGCTAATATTCGAGCAAAGTCCGAAACAAATCTCCGGTAATAGCCGGCTAATCCAAGAAAACTGTAAACTTCTGCAACTGTACGGGACACTGGCCAGGTTTCGATAGACACTATCTTCTGGGGATCCACTTCCACTCCACCCCTGGTGATGATATAACCCAAGTATGAAATACGATCGAGCCAGAACTCGTATTTACTGAACTTGGCATACAACTGGTGCTCTCGGAGAATCTGGAGGACAATTCTAAGATGCTGCTCATGCTCCGCTTCACTCTTACTGTAGACCAGGATATCGTCTATGAACACGATCATGAACTGATCCAAATAAGTCATGAAGATACGATTCATAAGGTCCATGAATACAGCCGGCACATTGGTCGCTCCAAAGGGCATAACAAGGAACTTCCAATGCCCGTATATATTTCGGAAGGCTGTCTTCGGGATGTCCTGCTCTTTGACTCTGATCTGGTGGTACCCTGACCGTAAATTAATCTTCGAAAATACTGCCGCTCCTCTGAGTTGATCAAACAAGTCATCTATCCTGGGGAGAGGATATCTGTTCTTGATTGTTACTGAGTTCAAGGTACGATAGTCAACACATAATCTGGACGTACCATCCTTCTTTTTTATAAGAAACATCGGGGCTCCCCAAGGCGATCCACTGGCATGAATGAATCCCTTGGTCCGGAATTCTTCAATCAACTTGTACAATATCTTCAATTTCGACGGTGCCATCCTGTAAACTCTTTCTGACACTGGTGCTATCTCGGGGATCAAGTCTATGGTGAACTCGATCTCTAGCTCTGGCGGCATTCTCGGAAGCTCTTCTGGGAAAATATCTGGAAACTCCTCAACGATCCGGGGTAACTGTACTGCTGCTACTGCCATCCGTAATACGGAAGGAGAAGGTTCCACTTCGCCTCGAGAGAAGGAGAACTCCGGCTCGCCTGGGATGCTAAAAACAACTCTGCCAATATGGCAGTCTATCCTAGCATACTGGTCCCTCAACCAATCCATCCCTAAGACCACATCATAATCCGTCCTCGAGAATTCTATCAGCCTAGTCGGAAACTCTCTACCGCTAACCACGATCCGACATGAGGAAAACACTCTATCTACTCCCACAAGATCGTTACCAGTAAGTATATTGAGCCTTACTAATAACGACTCGGGCTTCAGTCCTATCCGTGTCGCGAATCGTGCAGACATAAATGAATGCGATGCTCCAGAGTTAAATAACACTGAAGCCGGAAAAGTATTGATGAGAATAGTACCTGCCACTACCTCACCTGGTGCCACTCCTTCTTCTTTTATGGTCAAAGCCAGCACCTGACCATGTCCTCTGGGTGTCGGTCCTCTCTGTTGGAATCCTCTCTGCCTATTCTGGACTTACGCCTGGGCAAACTGCTGAGGCCTTTGCTGATGAAAAGCCTGGATCTGCATCGGCAACGGCCTCGGAAATGGAAACTACGGCTGGACTGGTACTGGGGCTGGTCCCCTAACTGATGAACTGGTCTTGGCTGGTGATGGGTCAGTCCTGAACGGGCAGGACCCTACCTTGTGGTCTGGCGCTCCACAAAGCAAACACAATCCTCGAACCTTGTGACACTCTGAAACAACAAGTCCAGGCTTCCCACAATAAAAGCAGCCCATGGGGGAAGACTGTTTCTGCTTCTGCTGCTGAGGGGGCGTCGGTGTTGAATGCTGAACCGACGTAACTGAAGCTGTCCTTTTCGGAGCTCCAATGGTGAAAGCCCTAGCTACCGGGGCTGGGGCTGACGACTGATTTATCTGGCCGTGAGATCGCTTTCGACCTCCGGTCTTATCCACAATCCTCTGGGAGGTATACTCATGCCTCCTAGCTTCCCTCAATACCGTATCAAAAGTCTGACGCTCAAACTGCTCCACTGCCAGCAAAATCTCCAGGTGGAGTCCCTGTTGAAACTGCTGGGCACTATCGAACTCGGTCGCCACCAAGGTGGGAGCAAACCGACTAAGCCTGGAAAACTCGGCCGCATACCCATCGACCGTCCTGCCTATCTGCTTCAAATTAGTAAACTTGGTCTGTAGATCGTACCGAGCCACCGCATCGAAGTACTTGGTTCGGAACCTCTCACAGAATACTGCCCAGGCAATAGGCGCCACTAGTCCAACGGCCTGCGCCGCCCACCAGCTGCGGGCTAGATCTAATAACTGCAGGCGCACCACGGCCACCTTCTCATCTTTCGGGGTCTTTGCTGCCTCTAATATCACCTCTGTGTCCTGAAGCCACGTATCAGCAGCGATGGCATCTTCGCTGCCATCGAAGAATGGAGGGTTCAGGCGCTTGAAACTGTTCGCTGCACTGTTCCCATGATGTCCACCTCTGCCCAGAGCATCTGCCACCGCCTGATGCAAGGCATCTCCTCGACGATCCTACGATACAAGCAACTCCCTGATAAGTCCAACCAAGGCTCCATCGTCCTGCCTCGCGGGCTGGGCTGACTGTAACGGGGGTTCTGGATCTCCGGGAGGCTGCTCCCGAGTGCTGGGCCTGATCTTCTGGTTGCTGCTGGTCCATGGGAGACGCTTCGTCTTGCTGATCGGTTGGACCAGGAACAATACCGCTGAAGAAGACGACATATAGAACAATAAGGAAGGACTAAGACAGATCAACGATACAAGCATGTGATGAGGCCGAGAATCTCAGGGATGAGGAGATACGGGCAGAGATCAAAGGCGAGTGCTGATTGAGACATATATTCGGTAAACCCTCACATATCTTGATTTACAAGACCTGCATGGGCCACCACTTAAACCATATAACGCCCCAGAACCAGAAGACTGGAGAACGGGGGCATACATAGCCAGCTACGTATAATAAAATGGGATCCACCCCAATATACGGTCACGACTGTCTAGATATATGAGGGTTTAACTATAATCCATCAGTCTCCTATGGTCAATAACAAGCCTAATTGTCTCAATCTCAAGCAAGCAAGTAAAGTTACAAGATGTAAGATCTCCAAATATACAATAGTAAGGCGTCCCGAACATTACATATCCAGCTGATTATGAAGCTAGTCGTTACAAAATGTGAGAACTAGCAAGAGTTTAGTCATACATGATCAACCCTAGGATCTGTCGATCATGTTACAGCCCGTAGGCAGACAATAATAAGGTATGCAATACGAGCTAACAGGTGCTCGCCGGCTAAATGGCTCAAAAACAAATTTTTACAATAGAGTGGGAGAGCAAAAATAAACCCACTCGTTATCCTGGTTACGCCTGGTGGTCACCATCGGGCTGGGCGGTCGGTAGATCCTCTGAAGCTGCTCCGAAATCTGGCCACACAAAACCAACTGGGTCAGATCCCAGAAGAGCAAGTGCCACAAAGGAGGCTTTACTTAAGAGATAAAACTGGCACATCAAAAAATATATTAAAGCAGTTAAAAGAACTGAAAGTAAAAGAATAACAACAGTCATAATGGAGTACGAGGGAACCATTCAAGTAGCCAGGTCACAACCCTTAAACCAAACAAGGACCGGGGTTGTAACCCTTCACCTGAATAGAACTCCGTCTCCAAATCTTATTAGTAAGGTAAAACATTACAAGCGTGACGTGGGGTGCAATAAGACAATAAACAAAGAGAGGACTTAGAACTGCTCCGGGAGCCAGGTTACAAACCTTAAACCAAACAAGGACCGGGGTTATAACCCTTCGTCTGAGCAGAACTTAGCCCCTGATCTTTATTGTTAAAAGTGATAATCATGCGATCAAGCCTGCAATAATCGAGCACTGAAACCACATCATACAATCGTTCCCGGCCAATCAGTGACTACGGCTTTCTACATTAGCTAACTAGGGTTATCACAACATGCGGTGAGATGTTCCTCCAGCCACAAGCCCTGCAGCTAATCCAGGTTATCCAGGCGACTTGGGTTCATTAAGCAGTGCATCGTTCTTTTCCATATAACAGTAATTTAGACTTGTGCCCTACTCGTCGGCAGGCTGCAAGTCCCATATTGGTGGCCGGGATAACGGAATCGCCTGTAGCTGGGGAAATCTCTCATGACTACTGATTATTCTAGTTATTAGCCTTAGCCATTTACAGTAGGTACCCCTGACCGTGGTACTCAGGGATCCCTGTCCTAGACATGATGCAAACATTATCGGTTCAATTGTACAAACACAATCATCCACGGTGTCCAGGCCATTCAATCTTGTCATGTCACGTTCTCTATCAGGAGTGCGCCACGTCGGGCCACTATCACGTCATGTCAAAAGTGCACCACAACGAGTCTCCATCGTGTCAGGGAACAATTAATTTAGGACAAGTACATATTTAGTAATTAAATATTAGAAGGGGCAAGGGCTGTGGGGGACTCATGCGGCTCGAAAAAATTTTCATGCGGCCAGCAGTCACTTGGCCATATGCGGCTGAGCAAAATATATAAGCATGCTAAATATTTAAGCATGCATGCTTGTAGGCCAACGTATTTAATACATTAATATAATGCATAAACATAATGCATTAATAATGCATTAATACCTTAAATACATTATATTAATATAATATATATATATATATATTAATTGTATGCTTGCATGCATTAGTATAATACACTAAATACGTCATGCGGCTGATGCTAATAATTAAGCATGCATGCTTGCATGCATTAATATAATGCATTAATGTACATGTGGCTGACTTCGTTCCCATATGCAGCTTATATATGCAAAGCATATAAAATATGTAACGTGACAAGGCATATTAAAATATTAAAATATGTATCATGACAAAGCTTATAAAATATGCTTGCATGGCAAAACATATGCAGCTCATCTATGCTTGCATGCAAAAGCATATGATACTATGTAACATGAAAAAACATATGCGGCTGATGGCAAGCATATAAAGTATGCTTGCATGGCAAGGCATATACGGCTGACTTAAGTTCCAAAGTCCAATGCAAGGAGGCATGCATTAGTATGCCTTTATTGAAAACAAGCCATATGCGGCTCATATGAATAAGCTGCATGTTGCTTTGCTAAATGCATACAAAAGTACACACATGTATTTAGATGCTTGCACGTTAGGCCTTGCTTAAGGCATGCAAAAGTAATACATAGTGCACTAATGCATTAATTTACTAAAAGCATGCATTGATATGCATTAATATGCATTAACTAAAAGCATGCATTAATATATATTAAAGAAATGCACTAACTAAATATTCCTAAGCCATATGCGGCTGGCTTCAAGGAAATGCATTTAGATTGCATTAAAGTATTGCATTAATACATTCCTAAATGCTTATGCGGCTGGTTTCAGCAATTACATGCTGCCAAGTGCTGGTACATGCGGCCAAGTGTTTGGCGTAGGCATGCAAGCTGATGCTTGGTAATGCATTAAAATGCGTATGCTTGCCAAGATATTAAAATGTGCAAGGGCCATGCGGCCGAGTGCTAAAAATGCCCATGCGGCTCAGCAAAATCCCATAGGTCAAATTTGGACCAAACGAAATTCTCTGCAACATGGGATCATCAACTAGCAAATATGCAAGTTTGATAGATCAAAACTCCCGGAAACCGAAAATACCACAAAGCTAGATTTACAAGAATTTAACCATGGAAATGAAAAATGCCAAGTACTAAAGTGGGTTAGAAACACATGAGAAAGACAATGGAACAATAAAAATGGACTTCCTCCATGAAGCAAGGTGCACTTGCCTAAACCTTCCACTCTCAGGTTGGTGGAGAAGTAATGGTGGGGAAGAAGAAGAGTTAATGAGGAGAGAGAAATGTGTGGTAGAATATTTAATGAAGAGGGTGGTGGTAGGTGGGAGTGGTTTGGTTCACATTAAAACCAAGCAAAACCGAACCATGCAAAACAAAGCCGAACCAAGTCAAGTTGGGCCGAACCAACCAAGGAGACAAGCAATACGGGTCCACATACGTACACGTATTCCAAAATACGTAATACGAACAATGGTCATTACACCCCCCCGACAGCAAACCCCCACCCCACTACCTCTCCCTCTCCGACATCAAACACCCACCCCCTCCCCTTCACCACCCGACAGCAAACCCTAAACCCTACCCCTGCCCCCCGTCCCCCACCCAACACCATCCACCTTCCGCCCCCTCCCTCCCCCCATCACCACCGGCTCCTGCGACAGCCGGCCCACCCCCCCACGCGACAGCCGGCCCACCCTACCACCCGAAACCCTACCCCTGCCCCGAAACCCTAAACCCTACCCTACCCCCCGCCCTCAACAACCTTCCCCCCGCCCCCACTCCCTCCCCCAACCCCGCCGGCCCGAGCAACAGCCGACCCACCCCCACCAACCCGAAACCCTAAACAGAGAGAGAGAGAGAGAGAGAGAGAGAGAGAGAGAGAAAGAGAGAGGGAGAGAGAGAGCATACCTGAGAGAGCGATATCCCGTCGGAGAGAGCTTCGTCGAAAAATGGGACCCGTCGGAGAGAGAGAGAGAGAGAGAGGGGAAAGATAGAGAATTTTTTGGGGGGAATGAAAAATTTTCCTCCCCGTCGGTTCAATTTAAGTTAGGTTATAATATTTAGCGACGGATTACCGACGGATATATCCGTCGGTAGGTAGTCGCTTAATATCCACTAGATTACCGACGGAACGTCCATCGCCACATAGACGCTAATTTAGCGCGCCATTTTTTTTTCAGATTTTGCCACCACAATGTGCGACATATTAGCGACGGACTTGAATCCGTCGATAAATCTTCGTCAAGTGAGCGACGGAGGTGCGACTGATTTTGACACAAAAAAACTAAAAAAAATATCCATTGTTTTCTGACGGTAGCAAGTCACAAGGTAGTCGCGAGGCCGTCGCTAGGGCCGACGGATACTATCCGTCGCTAATCTTCCGTCGCCAAAATGCTGTAATTTAGTAGTGTTATATAGGGGGTGGGAATTCCCAGTCGGATAAGGATTAGGGAGGTTTAAATTCTCCGTAGATAATGTCATAATTAAATTTAAAGTAGTCAAAAGTCAATCCAATATAATCATATCCAAATTTAAACTAGCAATCCCATATTTAAAATAATTTTTTTTCAAATATATTGTCATAATTAACCAAATGTTAAGTCAAACGAAATTCTAAATATCCATTTCGAAATAGCAACATAATATTATTAAATAAATTTCGAAAATCAATTAAATCCATGTATTTCACATGAAAGAAGAAAATTTTTGCATAAACATAGTTTCTCCATTAATTCAATCGACTTAGAATATATTCAAATCAAAATTTGATTTAATTTTAGATAAAACCTTCATTTGATTTAAATAAAAAACTTCTCTAATTTAAAGCAGAGTATTTAATCAAATATTTACTCAAACAAAATTTTAAATAAAATATAATAATATTAAGTTTCGAAAATACAAATAAATATATAGACACTCTCATGCAAAAATAATATTTTACATAAAACATAGTTTTTCTAAATTACTTATTATAAAATAACCCTTTTTATGAAAAAAATAAAATGAATGAAGTTTGGCAATCCACGATCCGACGTATTTTACCACTTTAAGTAATTGAAAATATTTCTTATTTATTATTTGAAAAACCAAGATTTTTAAAAATAAAATATTTTTACAAAAATATGTACCTCGTACATATTCGCACTCGACGAGACATACGAAAATGCGAACTCGTACGTGACGTGTAAATACGAAAAATAAAATTAACACCAAAAAAATTTGTAGTAAAATTTAGGGGGTTTACATCCTACCCAACTTAAAAGAATTTTGTCTTCAAAATTTAAGAGTAGGTAGGGTTGAGGGCACGATTACGAGAATGATTCACTCCTAACTTGAGTGGTGATAATAATGTAGGGTCGAGGAAAGGACGAGGAGTTTAAGACGAACATATAGTCACATTGGGTGACAATGGTCATAAGTGATAGGTCGGCTAGAGGGAATTCTAGTGTAAGTGCCTCCGTCCTTCCAAAATAGGTGAAGGCGAAAGCAATAAAGAGTTCAAAGACGATATTACGAATATGTGGTTCAAAGACGACCAAATAATTTTAAAAGAATTTTCAAGCCAGTCGTGGATAGAATTCTAGAGGCAAAGTTTTAGTTATATCCCATCCACGTAGAATAATAGGTAAAAGCGAACCAAAGTGCACTTGGTTGATCAGACCATCATGCACCGGTTCTGATTAGACAATATATTAGTGAGCGCGCTCAATAACATAAGTGATGAACAAGCTCGATAAATCAATGAGCTTGTAAAACTAGATTATAACAGCACTATTAGTCAAGATGGTAAAATCATAGGCACGAGAGTTTATCGATAATAAGTTTAAGCGACGATTCGAAAATAGAATCCAGCAAGCAATTTGAACAACAATAATCTAGATAAAAAAAATTTGGTATAGTTTAGGAGATATCTCATGGCATCACAATCATTGTCTAAATTAAAAATGACTATCATTTATCCAAGACGTGGAAGCTCACAAAATACCACAATTTTCTAATCTCAAAATTTTACTAGTTCGATACTCTTGATTCAAAATTTCATCGTCATATCTCGAATCATCTTATCAATAGTAACTTTATACAGTCTCTTCTCTCTTTTTTTTCCTTTTTTTTCTTCCATAATTTTTTTTCCAAATCAAATTTTGTCCTTCATAATAATCCTTCAATCAATTTAAAATTCACTTTTATATTCATCACGAAAGTTGTATTCATAACCATCATAGAAAGATCAAATCTTAAATTATCAAAAAAAGATTTTCAAAATTCTATCCCCAAGTTTATATTTCCTATATATTTTTTTTCCAAATAGCCTTTGTTGTTCATAATCGTCTCAAAAGTAAATACTAGGTGAATCTCTAACCCCCTTTTTTTTCTCTCCAACATAAACATGCATATTTCCTCAAGCTTTAATTCCCTTTGAAATTTCAATTAAGTTAAAAAGTCAAACTATTCTAGGAAGTTTACACTTGTTTCTCAACGTAAAGAAAGTTTCATCCCTTATACACCAAACATAAAATTTATTTCACTTTGGATTAATCTCAAACCTTTGTGGCACTCGCAAATATACTATCCTTTGATCTTCCCGAAACATAATATCACCTCTTAATCAAATAGCACATTTAACTAATGTCTCATATCACGTATCATTTTACTTGATTAAGCCACTAATCTCCTTTATGATGCCTTCCAATCTAGCCCATGTCTAACCAAAGGGTGTCATGATCAAATCTTTATCTAAGCCCAAGGAATCACAAGAGCAAGGTTGCATGAATAATAGAAGAGCAAAATAAAATTTTTTGAAGAGAAACTCAAAACGATTTAGAAGAAAGTATTGGTTAGGCTCAATGATCGTGATAGGGTTTGGATAATAAATACTAATTATTGCACAAAAATAAAATTTATGGGCCTAAGCAATTTAAGATAGTGCACAAAAATAAAAGGCACTGGTTAACAATAAACACATGCTAAGCATTTAAGGAATTAAGTAGCACATAATCATATATCAGGTTGAAGGAATTGAGTCGAGATCCATGGTCGATAAATATATCGATATCATGGTAAAGGTTACAGTTTAGTCTTTTTTTTGGGCCCAAAAGTTATATCATGAAAGTAAAGAACAAAAGACGAGTTTTAGTGGCACGTGATATACCTACATGAAGGTCGGCTCGTCTAGGTCTTGAAGGTGTAATCTGTTGGGATGAAACAACTGTCTCGTACGTTCTCCGAATATCAATATCACGGTTAGGGGCACCAAAAGATCTAAAATAGAAAGAGGGAGTTCACTAAGGTGATATTTACGCATGAATAAATTGGATCTAATTAAAGCACGGGCCAAAGTAAAATAAGTTAGGGACACGATTTCGAGAAAAAAAAGGGTACCCTTCTAGGTTGGGATTAGTCAAGGAATAGTTCTAATCGTTTCCAAATGTCCAACGATTAAAAGGTCAAGATAAAAGTTTTGGAATTGAGGGAAGGTCGAGCAAGTCAAGGTTGAAATATAATTATACAGTTTAGTCGATGACTAACTATACTTGTGTATATGCCATATCATAATCATAGGTGGCATGGCAACTTAATATGGAATACTTATATCTCATTAGGGTAACCCCGTGTCTATCTTGGTTTCTTATTAATACAAGTCTAGACTTCTAATTTTTCGGACTTCCTCAACAATTCTCAATGGGATTCTCAAATTATTTTACCAAAAATCATTGTCGTCGAATATAATCATACTTTAAAATTTTACTTCCTTCAATAAATCTTGAGGTATCTTTTTAGATTATTGTCAACACCTTTCCTCTCCTCATTTCATTTTTTTTTATAATCCAATATATCATAAGTATTTCTAAAAACTTCAATTTTTTTATCTTATAGAATCTATGGGTCATTTCGTAAAACCTGCCAACAATCTCAAATTAACCTTTATCATAACACCAATAAATTGTTTCCCAATTTTTTTTCTCAATCCAACTTTAAACTCGAAATAATCTTATCAATCAATCATCAATATGAATTTGAAATTTCCTTTAATCGGATTCATATCTTCCAAAATATTTCAAACCAAAATTTTACTATCATCCTTCAAACTCAAAATTAAATAAACTTGTAAATCGTACCACTAAATTTAAAAATCTTAAGCTATTTCTTCCCTCGATTTTATACTCAAATAAATCATAACTATTTCACACAAATCAACATTTTATTTCTCAATTTGTCATTCCTTTAGTAGTATCAAGATAAAATCCAAGTCCACTACCCAACTTAGAATTAACTAATCTTCAAAATAAAATGCCTTTATAGCTTAATATAAATCTAATGCATACTAACTGTCAATGTAATCCTTCTAGCCATGTGTTTGACCTATGAGCAAATACTAGTGTAGTCATCTTCCTATTTGTCATAAAACACGAAACTAAGAATTTACGGTAGAAGGAGCCAAGCAAGATGCAAATCAAGGAGGTCGAACGAGAGTTCGGAATTTGAAGTCAAGAAAGGATGTCAAGTAGGTAGATGAGATTCTAGACTCTAACCTTATATGCAGGCTCACATCGGTACAGTCACGTAACCGAGTGATAAAATGGACCTGCACGGGCCACCACAAAAATATGTAACATCCTAGTCCCAAAATAGTAGGACTAGAAACGTATCATGCCAGCTGTATACATACGAGTAAATATACGGCCCGTATATATACATAAGCTGTAAATGTAGAAAGCCAAGACACTAAATCTCATCCACGAAGATAAATAATGATATAAAAGCAACTTGAAGTTTGTCATGTATACAATAGTTGGGCGGAGACAAATCTACTACCAACTAAATTAAATATGAAAAAATATACAAAGAAAGAATTGATCGAGCGAGAGCAAGTGACGAGTCCAAGAGCAATCATCATGAAGGAAGGAATGGCCTTAGCTAGAGCACCTGCAAGAAATCACGAACACACACCTGAAGAAATCACCAGGTCCTCAGAGGGACATAACAAGACACATAATATCATGCCAATAAACTGAATAATAAAAGCTCAACAGAAAAGTATGCATGAGTAAAGGTTCCTAACCATTCTATGTGGATTGCACTTTAGAGGACAACGTTCTACGCGGGGGCTGTCACAAGCAAGTAATAAAGAGTGGCCAACAAGTAGCCATCATCCGAGACACTATCGGCTGGGTAACATGTAACCCTCATCCGAGACACTATCTCCCAAATGTGTGTAAAAGTAATGTAGCCCCTACGCTAGTAGATGTCTCCTCTCCTCCAATGATACTATACGTGTGTCGTAACCACGACACACAAACACGT
Organism: Iris pallida; assembly: GCA_029216955.1. Taxonomy (NCBI): domain Eukaryota; kingdom Viridiplantae; phylum Streptophyta; class Magnoliopsida; order Asparagales; family Iridaceae; genus Iris; species Iris pallida. The sequence continues at coordinate 13,827,369 of JANAVB010044419.1, forward strand.
GTCGTTTCCACCACACTATTTTATAATAGATAACTATCAAGTCTTCTAACATGCATCTATTGACAGTTATTCCTACGCATACGCACGGAGGATCAGCCCACACGCAGGTGACCTCTATATGATACTCACAACTCTCACACACAACTCGTGTACAATCGTGACAAGTCAATGAGACACACTAAATTTAACGGTAGTCTCTTAACTCTAAGCCAATTGTATAAAATATAGTAATTTGTATCTACATATAATTTAGAAAGAAACAAGTTGAAAATAAACACGTCATGCATGATATTAAGCAGAAAATTTAAACAGTAAAGGCAAGGTGTCTTGCCTGGTGGGTCACCTGACGTGGTACAATAATCTGGCAAGTTTCGATTGTCCAATCGCCATATTCGATGTGTAACGGACCGAGGTCGCGGGAAAAATAGGAATGAACAACTAGTCATGTTTGGTCATGATCAAGACTTTCTAATATAAAGGAGATTTTGAAAGAAATATAGAATATATATATTTATTTAGAAAACTGTTTGGAAATTATTTATAATGTTGGAAAACGATATCTTATTTCGTTAAAAATAATTTAAAAAAGTATGTTTGAAATTTTAATAAATTATTTTAGGTAAAATCCTTCATTTAAACAAACTAAAAAAACTATATTTAAAATATCATAATATAGCACAATAATATACGTAAACTTACGAAGTCACGTTTGAAATTATGCGTAAGCCTAATACTATAGATACGTAAAAATATACTTTAAAAATATTTATATATTTATTTCATAAACAATACCTAATGATAATACTCAAATGGTAATATCGTTAATTATAATAAATATAGCAATTTCCAAGATAATAATAAAGTAATAGCTAATCACAAATAATGTAAATAATACAATATTGATTTATATTTCAGAAATAATTTATTAGCAATACATGCTTTTATACTCATAATTATAAGATACTATAAAGATTTATTTCATGATTCATACTATATGACTTGTAACTAATAAAAAAAAGAAAGTAACAGAACGAGTAAAAATATTATAAAAAAACACATAAACCTATGCAACAGCTAATGCTGCTTGCTACTACTCTTCTTTTCTTCTTCTTTTTTTTTGATAGGGGAACGAGAATAAAGAGAGGGAGGAGAGAGAGTGATCGGAAGGAGAAGATGGAGAAGAGAGCGGGAGAGAGAGCTCGCCAGCGGGCGGTGCTCAGGGCGCCGGTGGGGTTCTCGAGCGGCGGTCGGTCGGATGCGACTCCCGCGGAGATCCAGCGGCGGACGGCTCGGATCTCGGGAGGGAAAGGCGGCACAATGGGGTTTTTTCGGCCCGGCTTCGAAAGGTGGCGGCGATGGGGCAGCTGCTCCGGACGAAGAGTGTCGGCTGAAGGCGCACGGGGCTGCGCACACGGACGCCGGGTGGAGAGAAGAATCGCCTGGTCGGAGCGTTCGGGATTCCTGACGGCGATCAGTAGGGCCGCAGTTGCTGACAGGGAGGGGAATCGACGGTCCCGGGAAGAGACCGGGGCGGCGCGTCGGAGATGCTGGAGGGCTGTGCCAGTGATGGCGTGATGATCTCGCCACTCCGGCGGCACGAGAGTCGGTGGCAGCGGAGGAAGTCCCACGCGTAGATCTGTGATGCGGTGGCGCCGGACAGCTCGTCGGCGTGCGGCACAATCGACGGCGGGGCTCGAGCTACGATAGGGGTAGCCGGTCGACGAGGTAAGGGTGTTCCCTAAATTTAGGGTTTTTGTTTCTTTTGTGTAGCTGTGTTGGGTTTGCGGGTTGTCGGGAGTACGGCGGATGACAGAGGTGATGGGTGTGATGGTTACTGTTTATGGCGGTGGTGGTTGGTGAAGTTGATGACTGTAGTAATGGCGAGGATAAGAGTGGGGCTGCCGGAGTTGGGTTGCTGCCTTTGGTGGCGATGACAGGGAAACGACGGAGAGGAGGTAAGATGATAACGGCGGTGCTGGATGGACAGGAAGAGTGGCAGGAGGACGACAGGTTTAGGATAGGTTTGGGTGATGTCGGGGGTTGTGTCGGGAACTAGAATCGTATCCTGCATGACACACAGAGACAAAGTGGTGTCCGGCATTTCTGACAAGGAGAGGAGATCTGTATTTATAATGGAGGAAATATAGTGGATGAGTGGCACAGACACGATGCACAATCTGGATGGTAGCAAATTATGGACGAGTACCTCTCCTTATATAGGAGGTAAGAATTTCCGGTTGGATAAGGATTAGGGAGGTTTAAATTCTCCGTAGATAATATCATAATTAAATTTAAAGTAGTCAAAGGTCAATCCAATATAATCATATCCAAATTTAAACTAGCAATCCCATATTTAAAATAAAATCTGTTTCAAATTATATTGTCATAATTAACCAAATATTAAGTCAAACGAAATTCTAAATATCCATTTCAAAATAGTAACATAATATTATTAAATAAATTTTGAAAATAAATTAAATCCAAGTACTTCACATGAAAGAAGAAAATTTTGCTTAAACATAGTTTCTCCATTAATTCAATCGACTTAGAATATATTCGAATCAAAATTTGATTTAATTCTAGATAAAACCTTCATTTGATTTAAAATAAAAATCTTCTCTAATTTAAATTAGAGTATTTAATCAAATATTTACTCAAACAAAATTTCAAATAAAATATAATAATATTAAATTTTGAAAATACAAATAAATATATAAACACTCTTATGCAAAAATAATATTTTACATAATACATAGTTTTTCTAAATTACTTATTATAAAATAACCCTTTTTATGGAAAAAAATAAAATGAATGAAGTTTGGCAATCCACGATCCGACGTATTTTACCACTTTAAGTAATTGAAAATATTTCTTATTTATTATTTGAAAAATCAAGATTTTTAAAAATAAAATGTTTTTACAAAAATATGTACCTCGCACATATTCGCACTCGACGAGACATACGAAAATGCGAATTCGTACGTGACGTGTAAATACGAAAAATAAAATAAACACCAAAAAATTTGTAGTAAAATTTAGGGGGTTTACAGATGCACTCTCAATACCATTGTGCAATTGCACCATCTCTGGAGGTCCTCGTGGTCGATCCTAACTTTATGGTCTTAAAGTTCCATGTATCCCAGTGTACACATCTATTCTTTTATTCTCAGCATTGTATCACTGTCCAGGTAAAACCCAACCTTGTACCATGGCTGCATTAACTATTCAAGGTTCCCCTACCTACTACTTGTTGGTGCTTTCTTTACATGGAGAGAGCTTGCTCTCAACATGCCTTGTAAAAGTTTAGTCCCACATCGGAAATGCACCATGAGTTATCTCAACATATATACTTGGTTGTGTTGTTGAGAGATGCACATGGGGTGGTGACCCTAAGGAGGGAACCATGTGGGTGATTTTACTAGGAGGTAAGAATAAGGCTCCAAGGATTAAGCATTAATGCTTTTGTCATTCTCTTGGATTAATTCCATTTGGAGCTAAGCCCCAAAGGGGCTTAGTGACTCGGACTCGGGCTCGGACTCGGACTCGGGCTCATGGACTCATGGACTCGCACCAGGCTGACTGTGCAGACTACAAGTCAGTTATGGAAAGACTGATTCAATAAGATTAATTCAGATCCACTTTTTGTGGGTTTTAATTCAATCTTTCCATAAGATTTGAATTAATTTCGTTGCCATCTTTGTGGGATTTAATTCAATCTTTCCATAAGATTTGAATTAATTTCGTTGCTATCTTTGTGGGATTTGAATTAATTTCGTTGCCATCTTTGTGGGATTTGATTCAATCTTTCCATAAGATTTAAATTAATTTTGTTGCCATCTTTGTGGGACTTAATTCAATCTTTCCATAAGATTTGAATTAATTTCATTGCTATCTTTGTGGGATTTAATTCAATCTTTCCATAACTAAAAAGGCGGTTAGGGTTTCCATCCTCTCTCTATATATACTCTCTTCTGGCCTCCTTTGTGAGGGACTACGAATTTTATAAGTCAGAAAAGAGAGAGAGAGAGAGAGAAAGAGAGAGAGAGGGAGCTGCTGCCGCCATTGCAAGTCCATCCGAGGAGTCAGAACAGAGGTGACTTCGAGCGTTCCACAAGTTCTTCAACTTGCTGGTTCCTGGAAGCAATTTGTGTGGAGCGAATCTTGCTTTGAGCATCGGTATTTTGATACCCCAGCAACTTTTCTTCATCTCTTCTTTCTTTAGATTATTGTAACTCGTTCTGTCCCAATTACAACACGTTTGTAAGAAAGAACGAGAGATCTTCTCTTCTCTATTTCTCTCCTTCATATTGTAATCTGGCTATTTGGTTTTTTGTATCATCGTAGATCTTGAGTTTGATCACTGCAAAGTTTTTTATGTGACATCTCAGATCTCGATTGCATCAGTTTTCCATCTTTGGTCAAGCCCCGGGACTAACAATCTCAAAGCAAGATCCTTGTAGATGGAAAACATTAATGCTTCGCTCGTCCAATCGGACTACTGCAAGTTGGAAAAGTTCGATGGAGAGCATTATCAAGTCTGGAAGAGGAAGGTTTATCTAACTCTTCAACTCAAAGACGTTGATCATGTACTGTTGGAGGAAGAACCTTCTGTTCCAGATAATAGATCTACTGCCACAATCAATGCGGCTACCAAACTCCAGGCCAAATGGAGAAGGGAAAATAGCATCTGCAGGCTTCTCATCCTGAATGCTATGGAGGATTCCCTGGCAGAATCTTACTCGAAGAAGGAATTTGCCAGACACATATGGGAGTCTGTGAAAAACCTGTATGAAGAAGACAGGAACAGGAGCAAGATATTTGTGGTTAAAAAATATCACAAATTGCTCTTTGAGGATGAGAAGTCTATGTTGCCACAGGTGAAGGAATTTCTAAAGCTGCATCAGAAACTGGAAGACGAAGATATGCCCCTTTCCGACAAGTTTGTCGTTGGAGGGATCGTCTCAAAACTTCCTGCTGGATGGAGTACCTTCTATACAAGGATGCCCAGAAATAAGCTAGACATTAGCTTGGGAGATCTACTTCAAGAGATCCATGTTGAGGACGAGATACGTTTCCAACAGAAGATGGACACTCTGTCCAAACAGTTGGCTAAGGCCAATCTTGTGCAGACGAGAGATCCCAAGGGGAAGCAGGCGGCTTCTCATCACAAGAAAAAGGACTTCACCAATCTAAAAGTGAAGGGTCCTTCATTCAAGCAACAGAAGTCCAAGTCCCAAGTGACTTGTTTCAATTGTGGCAAGAAAGGCTACTACAAGAGTGAATGCAGATACAAACCTAAATAATCAGAGAAAGGTGAGCCTTGTAAGGTTTCATTGGTTTATAACATTGTTGCTATGATCGCACAGGTCACAACTATGAGGGTTGACTCTGACTGGTGGATAGACACTGGTGTGACTTGCCATGTCTGTTCTGGCAAAAAATGGTTCGTTACGTACTAGCCGATATCTGAGAAGGTTGTCATGGCGAACCAGGCCCAAGCTGAAGTTCTGGGGATCGAGACTGTGGAGCTGAAACTCACTTCTGGGAACACTCTGACGCTTCAAGGTGTGAAGCATGTTCCGGTAATTGCCAAGAACCTGATCTCTGGGAGCCTACTCTGCAACGCAGGCTTGAGGATGGACATCAATGCTGGTCAAATGGTGATATCCAAGAAGGGAACATACTTCGAGAAGGCTTATCATACAGAAGGAATGTTTAAAATTTAGCTTGTCAACCAGTTTGATGACATTAATGCAGTTACATTTTCTGATTATTCTCTTGAGTTGTGGCATAATAGACTAGGACATGTTCATTGTAAAAGAATTAACAAAATGTTTAGTCTAGGACTTATCTCTAAATATGGGGGTAAGGTGGAGAAGTGTGAAGTATGTGCTCAGACGAAGATCACAAGGAAACCCTTTCATCGGGTCAATCGAAGCACAGATCTTCTGGAGTTAGTACACTCCGATATCTGTGACTTCAAATATTTCTCCACGAAGGCCGGAACGAAGTATTTCATAACCTTCATCGACAACTTCTCAAAATACGCATTCGTCTACTTGCTCAAGACTAAAGACGAAGCTTTCGAGAAGTTCAGAGAGTTCAGGGCCGAAGCTGAACGGCAGACTGGACAACAACTCAAGAGGTTGAGAAGTGATCGAGGTGGAGAGTACAAGTCTCATGACTTCGTATCGTTCTGTAAAGAACATGGAATCATATGCCAGACTACTGCTCCATATTCTCCTCAATCCAACAGAGTAGCAGAGAGGAAGAACCAAACATTAACAGAAATGATGAATTCAATACTGCTTACTGCAGGTCTTCCAAAATGCTACTGGGGAGAAGCTGCATTAACGGCCACTTTCATTCTGAATAGAGTGCCATATGCAACTTCGGACGTAACTCCTCATGAACTCTGGTTCAAATTCAGACCAAACTTGAATGTCATTCGAGTGTGGGGGTGTCTGACGTATGTGAAGCTCCCAGATCTGAAGATTCAGAAGCTGGGGACAAGGACTACGAAGGCGATCTTCTTGGGGTATGCCGAGAAGAGTGATGCTCGGAGATTTTTTGATATTGAGTCAAATCATATCATCGAATCTCGCGATGCTGAATACTTTGAAGACAAGTTTACAAAAGACAAAAACATTATTCTTTCGGACATTCCAGAAAATGATGTAGGTGCAAATGAGACTGAAATCTCATATGGGCCAGTAGTCCAAGAAGAAACTGTTGTTGATGAAACAACTCTTGTACCAGAACTTGTAGAGCCGTCTGAAGAACAGTTTGGCAACTCTAGAGGGGGGTGAATAGAGTTTATATAGAAAAATAGCCAATTAAAAATAACTCTTTCACCAACAATAAATAATCAGAGTAAAGTGCGGAAAATAAATGAAGAGCAGAAGAGCATACGCAAACACAGCGATTTTAACCTGGTTTCCCTCGTGGAGGACTAGTCCAGGCCTGAGAACTCTAGCTCAGGATTAAATCCACTATTTGTGAAATAGTAGCTTACAACCCGTGCCTTTTCTTCAGAAGAGCACGTCAACTTCTAACAGAGGATCGCAGTGGCGATTTGCTTGGAATTGTCCAAGCGACTTCTTCACTCTTGCACAAGAATCCTAACTGAGAGATGCTGAGCACTCGAGACTTAGGAGGCTTGTGGCTAGTAGATAGGAAGGGTATGGCTTATTGAGCTTGTAGGAGAGAAGAGAAGAGAAGATTGAGTGAATTGAAATGAGAGAATTCATGCCCTATTTATAGTGTTTTTAGAGGCAGAATTCGGCCAGAATTCGGGTAGGAAAATTCAAAAATTTGGCCGTTGGACAGCTAGCAACCAACTAACCCTAAAATTAGGGTTCTTGATTTCTAGGGGACAGAGTTCGGCCCGAACTCTGTGTGGAGGCAGAGTTCGGCCCGAACTCTGTCTCCAGAGCACAGAGTGGTCCTAAGTGGGACTTGTGGGCAATTTTTGTTTTGGTGGAGCTTGGAATTTTGGGTAGGCTTATAGACTAAGTTTCAAGAGCTCAGCATAACTCAGAGTACATACTTCTAGACTCAATAAAATGTAAAAGTACAGACTCGAAAATACACTGAGAGTCGGAAACTGAGCTGTTGTCTGTCCTGAACTGAATGCAGACGTCGTGTGTCGTATTGAATTTATACAGATATTATTTAGTCAATGTAGTCAATATTTGGTTGACTGTGACTTTGTGTCAACAATCTCCCCCATATTGATAATTGACAAAATAATAAATGTATATTTCAATATTCATACCTGGACACAGTTGGTTAAAACATAGCTCCCCCATAAACAATGCCGAGCTAGAATAAGATAGCTCCCCCGTAATCAGTGAACGGTGCCGAGCTAGAATCAATAGCTCTCCCCCGTAAACAGTGAACGGTGCCGAGCTAGAATCAATAGCTCTCCCCCGTAAATAATGCATAGAACCTGTGGCCTGATAAAAATATTTTCCCAAAAGCAAACACAAGCACAGACAACAAATATACATATTTCTCCCCCTTTTGGCAGTTAGCAATATAAAGGATCATATAGACTGCATAAGGAAAAGCATGGGAATAGCAGTATAGACAATGAAAAGTAATCCAACCACACCAAGCAGAGAAGAAACAGTATAATACTAAGAAAACAAGTCACTGACATAAAGTAGAACTACGAAAAATAGCATAAAATGTTATCTACCAACCAGCACATCATCAGGGTTTGAAGACATAAATCCAGTACATAAATCAAACTGAAATAACTAAAATCAAAAAGGCAACTAAGACCATCAGCAGTGTCAGCAGCATATCAAGCCAATCTCCATCATGGAGCACGAGAAGGTCCTGGAACATCAAAAAGGTCCTGGAACATCTGAAGATCCACAAAAGCATCATCCGGATCCATATACCTCATGACCCACGGATCGTCTATACGATGACCCGCGTGATCTGGATCCCGCTCAATAGGCACATGCAGATCAGGATGACGAGCAAGTGAATACCGCATATCATGCAGAGAGTTCCCAAGGGCACTGATCTGCAAGGTGGTACGGTAATCCTGCTGCGTCCAGCGATCATCCTCAATGGCAAAACGATCGCGAAGCAAGGTCTGAAGAGAATCCAAGTTGGCAGGAGGAGGAGGTGCATCCTGTCCGAGTGGAGGGGCATCAGGCGCCTCATCAGCAGAATGCTCAGATGACTCAGAAGCAGCGACAGGCTGAAGGAGTCGTGCCTTGGATAGATAGGTAGGTACAGGCATGAACGGACAAGCATCAAGTGGTATTTGAAAAGCACGAAAGATCAAAGGAAGATATAGAGGATAAACCAAAGCTCGTGGTTTCCTCCTACAGTGAATCATCCAGTCCATCATGGTACGTGGAAGATTGAAAGAAATTCCAAAGTGAAGATGATAAAGAGCAGATATCTCAAGATAAGTGATGTCATCATGGGAACCTGTTTTGGGTAGAATGGTGTTAGAAATAATCCAATGAAGGTCAGAAAAATATGGGTTGAGATATTTAGCCGTGAGCTTGCGAGGACGTGTGTATGGAGTACACAAATCGTCCTTGAAGCTTTCAAGGGAAATTCCGTCGGGAAAACGGAACGAGCGAGCGTCAACTAGCTTTTCCCAAGAATTGGGCTCTAGAAGATCAAGATATTCGGCTAAGTCAAAGTCATCAAAAGATATATTGATACCTGCAACTCGTGAATAAATATGAAGGTCATCAAAGGTTAAGTTGCAGTAGAACATTTGAACGGCATGACGATAGATAGCAGAAGTTGTGGTAACTAGTTCATCAAGATAGAGATCATGGAATAAAGAATCATATTGAGAGAATATGGAAAAATTAATAGGATGTCCTGTGAATACCTGTCGATTCCGAAAGTCACTAAACCAGTTGTTTGATGCATCTTGTGAGACAAAAAGTCTGTTGTCATAGGTGGAAGGATTTTGAGGACGAGGTGGATTGAACAAAGGATGGGATGGTTGAAGTTGTTCAATGATTTGTTCAATTGATGGAGGAGAATCCGAAGAGGAAATACTCTCAACTCGAATTCTCTTCCCACGATTGAACAAGCAAGGAGCTATTAAAAGATTTTAACTAGAAAATAGGAATGGTACCTCAAACAAGTAATAAACAATGGAAGAGAATGGAGAGAAACCCCTTTTTCTTGATTTTGAGAAGCACTGGAGCACTCTAGATCAAAACTAGGGTTAGGGTTTCAAGGAAAGATTTTGTATAGGTGAGAAAGGTGGTAGTAGTGAAGGAGAGAGATGGAATCCCGACATAAAGTAGGGTTTTGTCTTTGGTCGGGTGAAATATTGACCATTGGATTAAAATAGATCCAACGGCAGAGCCAGATCCCGACCCTGGAACCTAAGAACCGAACTCGGCCCGAACTCTGATAGGGGCAGAGTTCGGCCCGAGTTCTGGATCAATGGTCCAGAACTGAAAACAGGCAAAGAACATAAAGAAAAAGTTTAAGAGTTAAACAAAAGATAGTTGAGGACAACAAAGAGTGAAAAAAATAGATAGAGTGGTACTCAGAAAACAGAATGAACTTTAGAAAATCTCAATTAGGCAACATTAAATCGAAAACGAGCCATATAATAAATAAGGACATATACTGTGGTTCAATAGTCCAAATTTGCCATGGGTTAGCTGCAGGGGCCGGATCCCAGCTAGCGGTAGTCCTGAGGACTAGTGCACCGTGTCGCTTAGGCTTTTACGCCTTGTTGTCAGAAGGACCCTTTCGGCTTGTACCCATACCAAATTCTTCGAAAAAGAATCACAATATACTCGATATTTACGCAGGTGAGTTTCAATTTATAACTGCTTCATCTAAAATTCCAAGTTCACGACAAAGAAAATTGAAGCGCTTTTCGGATAGTGGCTTAGTAAAGAAATCTGCCAGCTGATGATCAGTGTCAATAAATTCTAAGTTAATCGTGCCATTTTGCTGATGATCACGCAAAAAGTGGTGTCTGATCTCAATGTGTTTAGTGCGTGAGTGGCAGACAGGGTTCTTAGTCAAATTGATTGCACTAGTATTGTCACAGAATATAGGAATATGCATGAAAGATAACTTATAGTCTTCAAGGGTTTGCTTCATCCACAGAATTTGTGCACAACAACGCCCAGCTGCTATGTATTCAGCTTCTGTTGTGGATAGTACGACAGAGTTCTGCTTCTTGCTAAACCATGAGACTAAAGCCTTTCCTAATAAATGACACGTGCCGCTCGTACTTCTACGGTCGACCTTGCATCCAGCAAAGTCAGCATCAGAGTAACCGATGAGGTCAAATGATGTTGACTTGGGATACCATAGGCCCACTGTAACCGTACCCTTAAGGTATCGAAAGATACGCTTAACCGCGGTCATGTGAGATTCCTTAGGATTTGCTTGATATCTAGCACATAGGCAAACACTAAACATGATATCGGGGCGACTAGCAGTTAAATAAAGTAAGCTGCCTATCATACCTCGATACTTACGTTGATCAACGGGTTTGCCGCTCTTATCTGGTTCGAGTTTGGTTGAAGTAGCCATTGGAGTGCTGATTGGTTTGATGTTGTCAAGATCGAACTTCTTCAGCATGTCCTTGGTATACTTCGATTGACAGATGAAAGTTCCATTAGCCAGTTGTTTTACTTGTAGACCAAGAAAGTAGTTGAGCTCTCCCATCATGCTCATCTCAAATTCCGTCTGCATACACTTGGCAAATTCTTGACAAAGAGTTTCATCAGTAGACCCAAAAATAATATCATCAACATAAATCTGAATTAATAGAATGGTGTCTTTGAAAGATTTGATAAACAGTGTAGTGTCAATTTTCCCTTTTGAAAAACCTTTCTCAAGCAAGAAACTGCTTAGCCTTTCATACCAAGCTCTGGGGGCTTGTTTAAGGCCATAAAGTGCTTTCTTCAGCTTGAACACGTGGTCGGGAAATTTGTGATTTTCAAAGCCAGGGGGTTGTTTGACATAAACTTCCTCCTTAATAAAGCCATTCAAGAAAGCACTTTTAACATCCATTTGAAATAATTTAAAGTTTTGAAAATTAGCAAAAGCACAAAGCATCCGAATGGATTCTAGTCTAGCAACAGGAGCATACATCTCATCGTAGTCGATACCTTCCTCTTGGTTGTATCCTTGAGCTACTAGACGAGCTTTGTTACGTGTGACTGAACCATCTTCATTTACTTTGTTTCTAAACACCCATTTGGTACCAATTATTGAGTGATTAGCCGGTCTAGGAACTAGTTCCCATACTTGGCTCCTCTCAAATTGGTTGAGTTCTTCTTGCATAGCAGAAATCCAAAATTCATCATTAAAAGCTTCAGAAATGTTTTTAGGCTCTACTTGTGAAATGAAGGCAGTGCTAGCAACGGAGTCTCTTAGTGATGATCTAGTAGTTACTCCACGTGAAACTTCTCCTATAACTAAATTTTCTGGATGAGAAGGTTTGAAAGAGAATTTCTTAGGCAAACCCTCCAGAGAATTAGTTTCGGTTGAAGTATTCATTGGAGTAGAAGTTGATGGCTCAACGTCATCATCAAGAGTACTTGCTGCACTGTTATCTTCATCAAAAGTCACATTTGTTGACTCTTCCACAATAAGTGAGCGTTTATTGAAAACTCTATATCCCTTACTCTTGGCGGCATAACCAAGAAAGATACCATCGTCAGCTTTGGCATCAAATTTGCCTAAGTTGTCTTTGGTGTTAAGGATAAAACATCTACAGCCAAAAACTTTAAAATAAGAAACACTGGGGTTCTCCCAAACCAAAGCTCATAGGGTATTTTCTTCGTAATGGGACGAATAAGCACCCTATTCAAAATGTGGCATGCTGTACTTACAGCCTCTACCCAAAAATATTTCGGAAGAGAAAATTTATTTAACATGACTCTAGCCATATCGCCAAGAGTCCTATTCTTCCGCTCCACAACACCATTTTGTTGAGGAGTTCTAGGACAAGAAAATTCATGATCAAAACCATTTGCATTACAAAAACTTTCAAAATCATAATTTACGAATTCGCCTCCATGATCACTTCGGATTCGAGTAATCATGTAGCCATTTTCGTTTTGAACTTTCTTTACAAAAATTTTGAAAGCAGAAATAGCATCGCTCTTATTAGCGAGAAAGAAAACCCATGTAAATCTCGAAAAATCATCAACAATAACAAATGCATAAAGTTTGCCTCCAAGGCTAGCTATTCTACTAGGACCAAATAAATCCATATGAAGTAGTTGCAAGGGTCTAGTAGTACTTACAGAGTTGATAGAATAAAATGAGGATTTAGTTACCTTGTTTAGTTCACATTCGGCACATACCGTGTCCTTTTTGAACGTGATGTCAGGCAATCCTCTCACTAGCTTCTTGGTGGAAAGCCTGGATATAGCATCCATGTTGGCATGACCAAGACGCTGGTGCCAAAGTAGTCGTTCGTCTTTGTGGGCATATAGACATCTACCTGCATTGTTAGTATTTATAGAAAGATAGAAAATGTAGATGTTGTCCTCTCTTTTCCCTTCAAAAGCAATGTCTCCTGTTGACCTATCATAGATGTAGCAACTGTTTTGTCCAAAGTTAATATCATATCCATGATCAGCAAGATGACTAATGCTGAGCAGGTTATGCTTTAACTCGGTCACTAGGCAGACATCCTTTATTACAGGAGAAGGAGGATGACCAATGATACCATTACCTATAATGTGCCCTTTGATATTGTTACCGAAGGATACGTATCCTTCTCTCTTCATCGATAGTGATGCAAAAAGATTTGCGTCTCCCGTCATATGTCGCGAGCATCCACTATCGAGAATCCACTTACTTTCAGTTGAGGAGGGAAGGTCCACCTACATCAAGAGTAGATGTGACCTTTGGTACCCAAGTTCTTGAGGGTCCTGAAAAGTTAGTCTTTGGAAACCAAGCATATATCCTTTTATCTACAAGTCTTCTAACTCTGCACTGTGGTGAGATGTGTCCATGTAATCCACAATAAGTACAGATAGCATTCTTATTTATACTAGGAGCATGAGAATAATATCTATAAGCAACAGGATGAGGATGGACATGATGTGAAGAGTTAGCATGGTGAAGATGATTATGCATGGAATAAGTGGCATGTTGATGGTGTCTATGAGGCATAGAATGATGGTATTGTCTATGCTGATATTGTCTAGATGGCATGGCATGATGATTTTGTCTATATGGTTTATGAGGACCTTGTCTATATGGCATTGCATGATGATTTTGTCTATATGGCATGGCATGATGAATTTTATGTGTGGAGTGATATTGATTGTGTCTTTGTGCATGATGAGTGTGTACTGAGTGAGAATTGTTCTTACGTGCACGTGGTTTGTGAAAGTTTGTGTATATAAAAGCATGGTTATGTGCTGCATGAGAATGACGTGGTTGACTAGCATGAGTGGTATTGTGCCCATGTGATTGGGTTTGAGGTTGAACAACCTGTTTACCCAATTTGGTTTCTAATCTTTTAGAAACAGCTTGCAGTTCATCAACCTTAATATTTAAGCCATAAATCTTAGTCATGAAAATCTTGTGTCTACTCTTTTCTTCAGCAAGCAACGTGTTGAGAGTAGTGATTTCTTGAGTTTGTTGCTCAATACGTGCTTCAGCATCATGTAAGCTTAATTTAAGCTTGGATACTTCATCAGTGTCATTTGTGGGTGATGTGTTTCTAACATTATCAAGAAGTAAAGAAATTCTTTGTATCTCATCTTCTAGACTTTTGATTTTGTCCTTGGCATGTTTATATTTACCGATGACCTTTTTATGATCATCGAGTAAATCAGTGAAAGCATCGCCAAGTTCATCAAAAGAGAAGTCATCCAGAGTTTCGTTAGATACCTTGTTGGAAGTTGCCATCAGGCACACATTTGCTGTATCTTGAGGAGAGTCCTTTTCTTTCTCAGAGTCACTCGCTTCACTTTCATGCCAGATACCTGTGTTGGCATATTTCTTTGATAAGTTCTTTTTGTATGGCTTCTCATAGCGGTTGCTCTTCTTCAGGAATGGGCAGTCTTTTCGGACATGTCCAGTTTTCTTGCAACCGTAACAAGTTGGTTCTTCTTCATCGTCTTCTTGAGATTCCTTCTTCCTTCGATTGAAGCGAAGGAATTTCCTGAAGTTGCGAACCATGAGAGCTTGGTCTTCATCATCCGAATTATCTTCTTCGGTCTCATCATGATTAGCTCTTCGTTGATGAGCTTTGAGTGCGATCTCCCTGGTCTTCGGAGCAGGTTCTTCGAAGTCCTTGAGGTCAAGCTCGTGAGTCATAAGCTTACCCATCAAGGTCTCCATTGACATTGTTGTGAGATCGTTTCCTTCTATGATGGCTGTCACCTTAGGGTTCCAAATCTTTGGTAGCCCTCTGAGCAGCTTACGAATCTTCTCGTGGTTTGAGTACTGCTTTCCAAGCGAAGATAGAGGATTGATGATGTCGAGGAATATTGTGATCATTTGAGTGATCGTCTCACTTGGCTTCATCTTGAAGGCTTCGTATTCTTGAGTGAGACGGCTTATTTTAGATTCCTTGACCTGTGTGGTTCCTTCATGCGTCACTTCTAGAAGTCTCCATACTTCATGAGCAGTGGTGCATGTAGAGACCCTGTTGAACTCATTCCTGTCTATAGCACAGAATAAAGCATTAATAGCCCTAGCATCTAGACTTGCCTGTTTCTTCTCCTCGACAGAATATTTGTCGTGTGGTTTCTCAATGAGGTCACCATCGACAACTATCCTGGCGGGCTTTTTGTAACCGTCAGTGACGACAGTCCACAGGTCAAAGTCTAGAGACTTAAGATAGAAGCTCATCCTTGTTTTCCAATATGTGTAGTTAGTCCCATCAAATAGGGGAGGCCTATGAGTGGACTGACCTTCACCATGATTGGAAATCAAGGATTGTGTGGTTGCCATGGATCAGCTCTTAGGATGTTAGTCCTTGTAAAGAGAACAGAGCTCTGATACCAATTGAAGAACAGTTTGGCAACTCTAGAGGGGGGTGAATAGAGTTTATATAGAAAAATAGCCAATTAAAAATAACTCTTTCACCAACAATAAATAATCAGAGTAAAGTGCGGAAAATAAATAAAGAGCAGAAGAGCATACGCAAACACAGCGATTTTAACCTGGTTTCCCTCGTGGAGGACTAGTCCAGGCCTGAGAACTCTAGCTCAGGATTAAATCCACTATTTGTGAAATAGTAGCTTACAACCCGTGCCTTTTCTTCAGAAGAGCACGTCAACTTCTAACAGATGATCGCAGTGGCGATTTGCTTGGAATTGTCCAAGCGACTTCTTCACTCTTGCACAAGAATCCTAACTGAGAGATGCTGAGCACTCGAGACTTAGGAGGCTTGTGGCTAGTAGATAGGAAGGGTATGGCTTATTGAGCTTGTAGGAGAGAAGAGAAGAGAAGATTGAGTGAATTGAAATGAGAGAATTCATGCCCTATTTATAGTGTTTTTAGAGGCAGAATTCGGCCAGAATTCGGGTAGGAAAATTCAAAAATTTGGCCGTTGGACAGCTAGCAACCAGCTAACCCTAAAATTAGGGTTCCTGATTTTTAGGGGACAGAGTTCGGCCCGAACTCTGTGTGGAGGCAGAGTTCGGCCCGAACTCTGTCTCCAGAGCACAGAGTGGTCCTAAGTGGGACTTGTGGGCAATTTTTGTTTTGGTGGAGCTTGGGATTTTGGGTAGGCTTATAGACTAAGTTTCAAGAGCTCAGCATAACTCAGAGTACATACTTCTAGACTCAATAAAATGTAAAAGTACAGACTCGAAAATATACTAAGAGTCGGAAACTGAGCTGTTGTCTGTCCTGAACTGAATGCAGACGTCGTGTGTCGTATTGAATTTATACAGATATTATTTAGTCAATGTAGTCAATATTTGGTTGACTGTGACTTTGTGTCAATACCGTCAACAAAGCGAGCGAGGAGACCTAAGGACTTCGGAGATGACTTTATCACCTATCATGTGGAAGCAGATCCGCTTACATATGATGAGGCGATGAAGACCAGAGATGCTATCTTCTGGAAAGCGGCAGTGAATGACGAGTGTGCCAGTCAGTATCACCTCAGACCGAGATTCCAGATTTACGTCACACTTTTGGCATAGCTTGCAAGAGAGTTTGGGGACTCGTCTCCAGTTCAGTTCAGCGTATCATTCGCAGACAGAGGGCCAGTCGGAGCGTACGATCCAGACTCTTGAAGACATGTTGCGATCTTGCACACTTGACTTCGGTGGTTCATGGGAAGATCACTTGCACCTGGTAGAATTCTCGTACAACAACAGTTTCTAGGCAAGTATCCAGATGGCACCGTTCGAGGCACTGTATGGCAGGAAGTGCAGATCCCCGTTAGCCTGGGATGACGTTGGAGAGAGACAAATGCTTGGTCCAGAAATGATCGCTCAGACAGTTGAAGTGGTCAGAAGGGTCTGAGATCATCTTCGAGTTGCCCAAGATCGCCAGCGCCATTGGGCCGATTCTGATCGACGTCCTCTAGAGTTTTCGGTCGGCGATCATGTATTCCTGAGAATTTCGCCTAACCGTGGCGTCATTCGTTTCGGCGTACGGAGAAAGCTTAGTCCTAGGTATATAGGACCGTTCGATATTATGGAGCGAGTAGGAGATGTATCCTATCGTCTCGATCTTCCGCCGTCGCTAAGCGAGGTGCATGACGTGTTCCATGTATTCCTATTACGACGGTATATCCCGAACCCGAGCCACATTCTAGATCATTCGGAATTGGTTGTTGGTACCAACCTTTCGTATGAGGAGAGGCCCGTGTCTATATTGGACCGGAGAGAGAAGATCCTCAAGAACAAGACTATCAAGTTAGTCCGAGTTGCTTGGGGTCATCATTCTTTGGGGGAGTCAACGTGGGAGCGTGAGGATGATATCCGATCGCGATATCCCGACTTGTTTGACTCGTGAGGTATATTGTCTTTCTTATGCCTCATGCCTTCGATTTCTTGCTTGCATGATTGATTGATTATCTAGTATAGCTGCTTGTTATTAGTACAGCTTGTCATTGCTCCTCTAGCCTCTTGATTAAATACCGAGGACAGAATTCTTTTAAGGTGGGTAGAGTTGTAATGCCTGTGGTTCGTATTACATATTTTTGGAATACGTGTACGTATTTTATTCTGTATTACATGATTTTTTGTTTAGCTTGCATCTTGGCTTGGTTATTTCTTGGCTTGGTTCGGTTTTCTTTGGTCTATCATAAACCATGGATGAACCCCCTACCTACCACCACCTTTGATATTTATTGCCAATTCTTCTTTCTCTCTCTTCATTACTCATCTTCTTCTTCCTTATTTACTTCTTACCTACCAGAGAGAGAGAGAGAGAGTGAGCTCTAGGCAAGTACAACTTGCTTTATGGAGGAACTCTGATTTTATTGCTCCATTCTCTTCTTTACTATATTCTAAAGCACTTTAGTATTTGACATTTCTCATTTCCATGGCTGGATTCTTGTAGATCAAAGTTTATTTCATTTTTAGATTTCTTGGGTTTTGATCTATTTAATCTTGTTATTTCCTAGTTTTGATGGTTCCATGTTGTAGAGAATCTCGTTCTACCCCATTTTGACCAATGGAAGTTCGGATTTGGGCCCCAGATGGAGATTTTATGGAGCTTGGAAGCTTGGGTTCATGGTGTTCTTCTTCTCTGAAATTTGGGGAAGAAAAACAGTGCTTGACTTGACCGCATGACAAATTCATGCGGCAAGTGATTTAGCCGCATGACACTTTCAGCCGCAGGGACTGAGTCTCATTCTTAAACCGCATGAGGCCCTTGCTTCCCAGCCGCATAAGTCTGCCTTTATCCTTGGCCGCATGAATATGAATTGAACCTGACCGCATGAGTCCTCAGTTCCTTCTTGCAGCATGGAGTCCCACTTGCCTTCAGCCGCATATGCGCCTATCTCCTTGAGCCGCATGAACTCTAGTACTTGCGGACCGCACAGGCTTGGTTCCCCGCTAGTTGCATGTGCCCCTACCCCGAGAGCCGCATGAGTCTGTCTTCATCCTGGCCGCAAGGAGCCTTCCATCCTGCTTGCCGCATGGGAGCTAGTCCTGCTCCCAGCCGCATAGGTTCCTGCCCCTTCAGCCGCATATGTACCTTTCACTCTCAGCCGCATAAGCAGCCATGTTGACTTAGCCGCATGGGCTCCTATAAACCGCATGCGCCTCCTTCTATACCCAGTCGCATGAACTCCACACTTCTGCTGGCCGCATGAGGCCCAACGTCTTGGAGCCGCATGCGCCTTTGTACTTCCAGCTGCATGCGCCCCCCTTGTCTTGACCGCATGTGATTCAGTGACCCTGGCCGTATGCGCCCTCCTAATTGGGCCGCATGATTCTACCCCTTTCCTGACCGCATATGCTTTAGCCGTATGGCTCTTCTATAGCCCTGAATATTGATATTTTATTAGATATTTTACGTCCATTTTATATCCTTACGCCTTTTGTCGTGGACTTGATAATCATGGATTTATTTAATATGTGTAGAACTGATAACTGAGCACGACCTGACAGTGACCCGTAGTGGTGCACTCCTGACATGACCAACCTGACATGATAGTGGCCCGTCGTGGCGCACTCCTGACTAGTACACCTGACATGATTTATCTTGAACAGCTATTGCGATGGCTACCTGATATGACATGACCTGTACAATGAATCCTGGACACCGTGGGCGATTGTGCTTGTACAAATAATCCAGTCCTGTCTTGCATCATGTCTAGGAAGGGACTCCTGAGTACCACGGTCAGGAGTACCTACTGAAATGGACTAAGGCTAATAACTAGATTAATACAGTAGTCATGAAGAGATTTCCCAGCTACAGGCAATCCCGTTACCTGGGCGCGCTTGGGATCTGTAGCCTGCCGTCGAGTAGGGCACATTTCCAGCACACTGTCATGTGTTGCACCCTTCAAGCTACCTAAGGGTACATGCGTTTCCTGGACGGTGTACCCACCTGAATTCAACCCCTAATTTCGACCTGGGTAACCTGGATGGTCTGCAAGGCTTGTGGCTGTGGAATAATCTCACTGCATCTTGTTAGTAATTAGGCTTGTGACAACCCTAGTTAGTTAAAGTATCAAGCCGTAGTTCTTGTTTGGCCGTGAAATGATTGGATGGAGTCTAACCAGTCTAGTCTTGTCCTGATCCTGTTCCAGATTATTGAATGACCAGAATGCTTGTATTTATTTTACCGATAAATGGTGAGAAACCAAGCTCCGTTCAGACGAAGGGTTACAACCCTGGTCCTTGTTTGGTTTACGGGTTGTAACCTGGTTATCTGAATAGTTCCATGGTTATCTCGTCGTATATCATCCTGATGTGTTTTCTTTATTTTCCAGTTCTTACTTTTATTTATATCTTGTGCTGATTGCGGGTTTTAGTTCCTAAGTGAAGCTTCCTTTGTGGCACTTGCTCTTTCTGGGATCTGACCCAGCTGGTTTTGTATGGCCAGATTTCGGAGCAGCTCCAGAGGATCCACCGCTTTTCCAGCCTGATGGTGAACACCAGACGTAACCCGGGCAACGAGTGGGTTTATTTTTGCTCTCCCACTTTATTGTAAAATATTCTTTTGAGGCGTTTAGCCGACGAGCACCTGTTTAGCTCGATTGTATTTACTTACTGTCTGCCTACGGGCTGTAACATGATTGACAGATCCTAGGGTTGATCATGTATGACTAAACTCTTGCTAGTCCTCACATTTTGTAACGACTAGCTTCATGATCAGCTGAATATATAATATTTGGGACGCCTTATTATTGTATATTTAATGATCATACATCTTGTAACATTTACTTACTTGCTTGTGATTGAGACACTAGGCTTGTTCATGACCATAGGGGACTGTTGGCTTGTAGTAAACCCTCATGTATCTAGACAGCCGTGACCGTATAGCGAGATGGAATCCATTTCAATATACGTAGCTGGCTGTGTCTGCCCCCGCTCTCTAGTATTCTGGTTCTGGGGCGTGACATGGTTTAAGTGGTGGCCCATGTAGGTCTTGTAAATCAAGATATGTAGGGGTTTACTGAATAGATGTCTCAATCAGTATTCGTCCTTGATCTCTGCTCGTATCTTCTGAATCTCTGGATTCTTGTCCTGATCATATGCTTGTATCGTTGATCTGTCCTGGTCCTTCCTTATTGTTCCCTATGTCGTCTTCTTCAGCGGCATTGTTTGTGGTCCTACCGACCAGCAAGGTGGAGCACCTCCCGCGGACCAGCAGCAACCCGTAGATCAAGCCCAGTATTCCGGAGTAGCCTCCAGAGTCGTACCTTCTGGCGGAGAGCCGCCAGTCCAGCCAGTTCAGCCTGCCGAGCCTGATGATGGCACATTAGTAGGACTCGTCAGGACCTTGATAGCTTCTCAAGATCGTCGTGGAGATGCCTTGCAGCAGGCAGTGGCGGATGCTTTGACCCGGGGTGGTCATCAGGGTAACAGTGCGGCCAACAGCTTCAAGCGTCTGAACCCTCCATTCTTTGACGGTAGTGAAGATGCTATCGCAGCAGATACATGGCTTCAGGATACTGAAGTGATTCTCGACGTAGCCAAGACCCCAGAGAATGAGAAGGTAGCCGTGGTGCGCCTACAGTTGTTAGATCTTGCCCGCAGCTGGTGGACAGCTCAGGCCGTTGGATTAGCAGCACCCATTGCTTGGACGGTGTTTAGAGAAAGATTCCAGACCAAGTATTTTGATGCTGTAGCTCGGTATGATCTGCAGACCCGATTCACTAACTTGAAGCAAGGAGGAAGGACGGTCGATGGATATGCGGCCGAGTTTTCCAGACTCAGTCGGTTTGCTCCCACCTTGGTGGCAACCGAGTATGATAGAGCCCAGCGATTCCAGCAAGGGCTTCACCTGGAGATTCTATTGGCAGTTGAGCAGTTTGAGCATCAGACTTTTGATGCAGTCTTGAGAGCAGCCCGGAGGCATGAGTATACCTCCCAGAGGATTGTGGATAGGGTCGGAGGTCGGAAGAGATCTCACGGCCAGATGGATCAGTCTTCAGCCCCAGCCCCGGCTGCCAGGGCTTTGACTATTGGAGCTCCGAGGCGAGCGGCCTCCATAACGTCGGTTCAGCATTCCACCTCGACGTACCCTCAGCAGCAGCAGCAGAAGCAGAAGCAGACTTCCGCAGTGGGATGTTCTCATTGTGGGAAGCCAGGCCATGTAGTGGCAGAATGTCGCAGGGCGCAGGGATTGTGCCTGGCTTGTGGAGCAGCAGACCATAGGGTTAGATCTTGCCCGAATAGGGGTGGCTCATCATCATCCAACCTTTCTAGCTCTTCGGTGAGAGGACCAGCACCGGTCCAGCAGCAGCAGCAGTACCCATTACCGAGGCCCTTGTCGCCTCAGTCCCAGATGTTCCAGCAGCAGAACCTCCAGCAGCATGTTCAAGCCCAAGCCTTGAGTCAGAGCAGGCAGCGAGGATTTCAGCAGAGGGGACCAGTACCCCGAGGGCACGGTCAGGCTATGGTGATGACCGTAGAGGAAGGATTGGCACCAGGTGAGGTAGTGGCAGGTACTATTCTCGTCAACTCATTTCCAGCTTCAGCTTTATTTGATTCTGGTGCGTCGCATTCTTTTATGTCTGCACGATTCGCGACACGGATAGGATTGGAGCCCGAGTCATTATCAGTAAGGCTCAATATACTTACTGGAAACGGACTTGTGGGAGTAGATAGAGTGTTTTCCTCGTGTCGAATCGTAGTTAGCGGTAGAGAATTCCCCGCTAGATTGATAGAGTTCCCGATGGCCGATTATGATGTGGTCTTAGGGATGGATTGGTTGAGGAACCAGAATGCTAGAATAGACTGCCATATTGGTAGGGTTATTTTTAGCATTCCAGGCGAGCCGGAGTTTTCTTTTTCCAGAGGAGCAGTTGAGCCTTCTCCTCCAGTATTGTGGATGGCAGTAGCAGCAGTTCAGTTGCCCAGGATAGTGGATGAGTTCCCAGATGTTTTCCCAGAAGAGCTTCCAGGAATGTCGCCAGAGAGGGAGATCGAGTTCACTATAGACTTGATTCCTGGGACAGCCCCAGTGTCAGAGAGAGTCTACAGGATGGCGCCTTCAGAGTTAGAGATCTTGTATAGGATAATTGAAGAACTTTCGAGCTAAGGGATTCATTCGTGCTAGTGGATCGCCTTGGGGAGCCCCGGTGCTTCTTGTAAAAAAGAAGGATGGTACGTCCAGGTTATGTGTTGATTATCGTACCTTGAACTCAGTGACAATCAAGAACAGATACCCTCTTCCGAGGATAGATGACTTGTTTGATCAACTCAAGGGGGCTTCAGTATTCTCGAAGATTGATTTGCGCTCAGGTTATCATCAGATCAGAGTCAGCGAGCAGGACATCCCGAAGACAGCTTTTAGATCAAGATATGGGCATTGGGAGTTCCTTGTTATGCCATTTGGAGCGACCAATGCGCCGGCAGTATTCATGGACCTCATGAATCGCATCTTCATGCCTTACTTGGATCAGTTTGTGATTGTGTTCTTGGATGACATCCTGGTCTACAGCAAGAGTGAGGCGGAGCATGAGCAGCATCTTCGTACAGTTCTTCAGATCCTCAGAGAGCACCAGTTATATGCCAAGTTCAGTAAATACGAGTTCTGGCTCGATCGCATTTCATACTTGGGTTATATCATAACCAGAGGAGGAGTGGAAGTGGATCCCCAGAAGATTGTGGCTATTGAGTCGTGGCCGGTGCCCAGCACAGTTGCAGAAGTTCGCAGTTTCCTTGGATTGGCCGGCTACTACCGGCGGTTTGTTTCGGATTTTGCCCGAATTTTAGCGCCATTGACCCAGTTGACTCGCAAGGATGCGCAGTTTGCTTGGACAGCGGAGTGTCAGAGTTCTTTTGAGCAGTTGAAGCAAGGCCTGATAACGGCTCCCATTCTCACGCTTCCCGATGGGACCGAAGAATTCTCAGTATATTGTGATGCTTCGGACAGAGGTTTAGGATGTGTTTTGATGCAGCATGGGAAGGTAATAGCTTATGCGTCACGACAACTTCGTGATCATGAGAGAAATTACCCAACCCATGACTTGGAGCTGGCAGCAGTAGTGTTTGCACTTAAGTTGTGGAGGCACTATTTGTATGGAGACAGGGTAGAGATTTTCACCGACCACAAGAGTCTGAAGTATGTTTTCACTCAGAAGGATCTTAACATGCGTCAGCGGAGATGGCTGGAGCTTCTTGTGGATTATGATGTCAACCTGCAGTATCATCCTGGGAAGGCCAATGTTATTGCAGATGCTTTGAGCAGGAGAGCCGGAGTTTATTTTCTAACAGCACAACCAGAGCTGTTAGAAGATCTTCAGAAGATGGGTATAGAAGTTGTTCTCCCTTCCAGTGTAGCATTGATGGCCAGTATGCAGGTTCAGTCTACTATAGTCGAAAGGATCCGGATGGCGCAGTCGGCAGATTCCAAGCTTCAGTGACTCAGAGCAGAGTGTGAGGCTGGACGAAGACCAGAGTTATGCATTCACAAGGACGGTACACTTCGACATAGGAAGCGTCTTTGTGTACCTAGTGGAGATATCCGGCAGGAGATCATATCAGAGGTGCACAGTTCTCAGTATTCCATCCATCCTGGCAGTACGAAGATGTACCGAGATATCCGTCAGCACTTCTGGTGGAATGGCATGAAGCGGGAGATAGCTCGGTTTGTCTTTCGGTGTTTGGTTTGCCAACAAGTCAAGGCTGAACATCAGAGACCGGCTGGACTTCTTCAGCCCTTACCGATTCCAGAATGGAAGTGGGAGCATGTGACCATGGATTTCGTGACTGGATTACCTAGATCTCCAGCTGGTAGAGATGCTATCTGGGTTATAGTTGATCGGCTCACGAAAGTGGCTCACTTTCTTCCCTTCAGAGTTGGTCAGTCGACGGCTCAGCTAGCAGAGATGTACCTCAGGCAGATTGTCAGATTGCACGGTGTGCCTGTCAGTATCACCTCGGACCGACATTCCAGATTTACGTCACACTTTTGGCGTAGCTTGCAAGAGAGTTTGGGGACTCGTCTCCAGTTCAGTTCAGCGTATCATCCGCAGACAGATGGCCAGTCGGAGCGTACGATCCAGACTCTTGAAGACATGTTGTGGTCTTGCACACTTGACTTTGATGGTTCATGGGAAGATCACTTGCACCTGGTAGAATTCTCGTACAACAATAGTTTCCAGGCCAGTATCTAGATGGCACCGTTCGAGGCACTGTATGGCAGGAAGTGCAGATCTCCGTTAGCCTAGGATGACGTTGGAGAGAGACAAATGCTTGGTCCAGAAATGATCGCTCAGACAGTTGAAGTGGTCAAAAGGGTCCGAGATCATCTTCGAGTTGCCCAAGATCGCCAGCGCCATTGGGCCGATTCTTATCGGCGTCCTCTAGAGTTTTCGGTCGGCGATCATGTATTCCTGAGAATTTTGCCTAACCGTGGCGTCATTCGTTTCGGCGTACGGGAAAAGCTTAGTCCTAGGTATATAGGACCGTTCGATATTCTGGAGCGAGTAGGAGATGTATCCTATCGTCTCGCTCTTCCACCATCGCTAAGCGAGGTGCATGACGTGTTCCATGTATCCCAATTACGATGGTATATCCCGGACCCGAGCCACATCCTAGATCATTCGGAATTGGTTATTGGTACCAACCTTTCGTATGAGGAGAGGCCCGTGTCTATATTGGAACGGAGAGAGAAGATCCTCAAGAACAAGACTATCAAGTTAGTCCGAGTTGCTTGGTGTCATCACTCTTTGGGGGAGTCAACGTGGGAGCGTGAGGATGATATCCGATCGCGATATCCCGACTTGTTTGACTCGTGAGGTATAATGTCTTTCTTATGCCTCATGCCTTCGATTCCTTGCTTGCATGATTGATTGATTGTCTAGTATAGCTGCTTGTTATTAGTATAGCTTGTCATTGCTCCTCTAGCCTCTTGATTAAATTCCGAGGACGGAATTCTTTTAAGGTGGGTAGAGTTGTAATGCCTGTGGTTCGTATTACGTATTTTTGGAATACGTGTACGTATTTTATTCTGTATTACATGATTTCTTGTTTAGCTTGCATCTTGGCTTGGTTATTTCTTGGCTTGGTTCGGTTTTCTTTGGTCTATCATGAACCATGGATGAACCCCCTACCTACCACCACCTTTGATATTTATTGCCAATTCTTCTTTCTCTCTCTTCATTACTCATCTTCTTCTTCCTCATTTACTTCTTACCTACCAGAGAGAGAGAGAGAGAGAGTGAGCTCTAGGCAAGTGCAACTTGCTTCATGGAGGAACTCTGATTTTATTGCTCCATTCTCTTCTTTACTACATTCAAAAGCACTTTAGTATTTGACATTTCTCATTTCCATGGCTGGATTCTTGTAGATCAAAGTTTATTTCATTTTCGGATTTTTTGGGTTTTGATCTATTTAATCTTGTTATTTCCTAGTTTTGATGGTTCCATGTTGTAGAGAATCTCGCTCTATCCCGTTTTGACCTATGGAAGTTCGGATTTGGGCCCCAGATGGAGATTTTATGGAGCTTGGAAGCTTGGGTTCATGGTGTTCTTCTTCTCTGAAATTTGGGGAAGAAAAATAGTGCTTGACTTGACCGCATGACAAATTCATGCGGCAAGTGATTTAGCCGCATGACACTTTCAGCCGCAGGGACTGAGTCTCATTCTTAAACCGCATGAGGCCCTTGCTTCCCAGCCGCATAAGTCTGCCTTTATCCTTGGCCGCATGAATATGAATTGAACCTGACCGCATGAGTCCTCAGTTCCTTCTTGCCGCATGGAGTCCCACTTGCCTTCAGCCGCATATGCGCCTATCTCCTTGAGCCGCATGAACTCTAGTACTTGCGGACCGCATAGGCTTGGTTCCCCGCTAGCTGCATGTGCCCCTACCCCGAGAGCCGCATGAGTCTGCCTTCATCCTGGCCGCATGGAGCCTTCCATCCTGCTTGCCGCATGGGAGCTAGTCCTGCTCCCAGCCGCATAGGTTCCTGCCCCTTCAGCCGCATATGTACCTTTCACTCTCAGCCGCATAAGAAGCCATGCTGACTTAGCCGCATGGGCTCCTATAAACCGCATGCGCCTCCTTCTATACCCAGTCGCATGAACTCCACACTTCCGCTGGCCGCATGAGGCCCAACGTATTGGAGCCGCATGCGCCTTTGCACTTCCAGCTGCATGCGCCCCCCCCCCTGTCTTGACCGCATGTGATTCAGTGACCCTGGCCGCATGCGCCCTCCTAATTGGGCCGCATGATTCTACCCCTTTCCTGACCGCATATGCTTTAGCCGCATGCGCCCCCCCCTTGTCGTGGACTTGATAATCATGGATTTATTTAATATGTGTAGAACTGATAACTGAGCACGACCTGACAGTGACCCGTAGTGGTGCACTCCTGACATGACCAACCTGACATGATAGTGGCCCGTCGTGGCGCACTCCTGACTAGTACACCTGACATGATTTATCTTGAACAACTGTTACGATGGCTACCTGACATGACATGACCTGTACAATGAATCCTGGACACCGTGGGCGATTGTGCTTGTACAAATAATCCAGTCCTGTCTTGCATCATGTCTAGGAAGGGACTCCTGAGTACCACGGTCAGGAGTACCTACTGAAATGGACTAAGGCTAATAACTAGATTAATACAGTAGTCATGAAGAGATTTCCCAGCTACAGGCAATCCCGTTACCTGGGCGCGCTTGGGATCTGTAGCCTGCCGTCGAGTAGGGCACATTTCCAGCACACTGTCATGTGTTGCTCCCTTCAAGCTACCTAAGGGTACATGCGTTTCCTGGACGGTGTACCCACTTGAATTCAACCCCTAATTTCGACCTGGATAACCTGGATGGTCTGCAGGGCTTGTGGCTGTGGAATAATCTCACTGCATCTTGTTAGTAATTAGGCTTGTGACAACCCTAGTTAGTTAAAGTATCAAGCCGTAGTTCTTGTTTGGCCGTAAAATGATTGGATGGAGTCTAACCAGTCTAGTCTTGTCCTGATCCTGTTCCAGATTATTGAATGACCAGAATGCTTGTATTTATTTTACCGATAAATGGTGAGAAACCAAGCTCCATTCAGACGAAGGGTTACAACCCCGATCCTTGTTTGGTTTACGGGTTGTAACCTGGTTATCTGAATAGTTCCATGGTTATCTCGTCGTATATCATCCTGATGTGTTTTCTTTATTTTCCAGTTCTTACTTTTATTTATATCTTGTGCTGATTGCGGGTTTTAGTTCCTAAGTGAAGCTTCCTTTGTGGCACTTGCTCTTTCTGGGATCTGACCCAGCTGGTTTTGTATGGCCAGATTTCGGAGCAGCTCCAGAGGATCCACCGCTTTTCCAGCCTGATGGTGAACACCAGACGTAACCCGGGCAACGAGTGGGTTTATTTTTGCTCTTCCACTTTATTGTAAAATATTCTTTTGAGGCGTTTAGCCGACGAGCACCTGTTTAGCTCGATTGTATTTACTTACTGTCTGCCTACGGGCTGTAACATGATTGACAGATCCTAGGGTTGATCATGTATGACTAAACTCTTGCTAGTCCTCACATTTTATAACGACTAGCTTCATGATCAGCTGAATATGTAATATTTGGGACGCCTTATTATTGTATATTTAATGATCATACATCTTGTAACATTTACTTACTTGCTTGTGATTGAGACACTAGGCTTGTTTATGACCATAGGGGACTGTTGGCTTGTAGTAAACCCTCATGTATCTAGACAGCCATGATCGTATAGCGAGATGGAATCCATTTCAATATACGTAGCTGGCTGTGTCTGCCCCCGCTCTCCAGTATTCTGGTTCTGGGGCGTGACACTCTAGCAGCTATACATAAGTTAGTGATACATCAGATGGATGTAAAGACAACATTCCTGAATAGGAAGCTGACCGAAAAGATTTATATGCAACAGCCAGATGGATTTGTCGTCAAAGGTCTTGAAGACAAAGTCTGCAAGTTGGTAAAATCATTGTATGGTTTGAAGCAAGCTCCCAAGATGTGGTATGAGAAGTTTGACAAAGTTATTAGGTCAAACGGCTACAGAGTCAGCGAGACGGACAAATGTGTTTACACAAAGTTTGCTGATGGAAGAGGAGTCATCGTTTGTCTGTACGTGGACGATATGCTAATCCTAGGGACGGATATAGGCTGTGTCACGAAGACAAAGAAGTTCCTCTCAACCAAGTTCAGTATGAAGGACTTAGGGGATGCAGATGTCATCTTGGGCATAAAGATCATCCGGACAGACACTGGAGTAGCGCTGTCACAATCTCACTACATTGAGAAGATGCTCACACGTTATGGGTATAAGGATCTTCCAGGGATCGATACGCCATACAGGTGTGATCAGAAGCTGAAGCCAAACTCGAGGGAAAGCGTCAGGCAGCTGGAGTATTCTAGCATTATCGGAAGTTTGATGTACGTAACCACTGCCACAAGGCCTGACATAGCTTTCGTCGTGGGAATGCTGAGTCGGTTCACTAGCAACCCAGGGATTGAGCACTGGAAAGCTGTGAAGCGGGTGATGATATATCTCAAGAAGACTCAGACATATGCACTGTACTACAACGGGTATCCGATAGTAGTAGAAGGCTTCAGTGATGCTAGCTGGTGTTCAGAGGTGGAAAGCGAGAGATCCACAGGTGGATATGTCTTTTTATTGGATGGAGCTACTATATCGTGGAAGTCGAAGAAGCAGACTATACTCTCTCGTTCCTCCATGGAATCTAAATTCTATGCACTTGAAACTGCAGCAGATGAAGCAGAATGGCTTCGGGAGCTCATGTATGATCTTCCAGTGGTTGGGGCTCAGATTTCGACGATACCGATATACTGTGACAACCAGCCGACTGCGGCGGTGGCATCAAATGACCTCTTCAACGGAAAGAAGAGGACTGTGCGGTTGAAGTACAGGGCAGTACACGATCTTATCAAAAGAGGTGTAATTGCAGTGATTGATGTTCGGAGTCAGGAGAACCTGGCAGATCAGTTCACAAAGGGCCTCAAGCGCCAGTTGGTCGATGATACAGCTTGTAAAATGGGCTTGAAGGCATTCTGATAGTGTGTCTTTGTAATCCTACCATAAAGTTTTATGCTATTAGTTCAAAGAGAAATCTACTAGGCATCTAACTTTTGGTTCAAAGGAGGATCACTGACTGGAAAACTATCAGGTAACAGTGGGTACTTGTTCTTTGGAACATGGAAGGGATACGAACCCATAACCACTGTTGTCTACTATATATTTTCTACGAAAAAAACAGATCCTGTGGAAGGTTGGCTTAAACGCCTTAATGAGTTCTCAGGCAGAGTGAATGCCTGGTGTGCTTTACAGGAAGCACGGTAGAGCAGCACTACAAGGAGTGAAACTCCATGCTACAGTGGGGTGACTCCACCATGAGGTTCCCAGGTCTGGGGTAATGCCTCGGCTTTGCAAGCCAAGTCATAGTGGCGTAGTACCGCAAATAGGAAGGTAGCCTAATGCTGTATGATGTAATTAAAGAGTTGTAGACATCACTACAAAGGGAAGGATGGTCCCATGTTACAGTGGCACGACCCCACGATGAGGTACCCAGGTAGGGGTAAAGCCTCGGCCTTGCAAGCCATGTCGTTGCGGCATAACACCGCAAGGAAGCCTTAGGCTTCATGCTGAGTAGATTGGCACTACAAAGAGGCTGAGACCATATGCTATAGTAGTATGACACTACGATGAGGTTCCCAGGTAGGGGTAATGCCTCGACTTCAGGCTATGTCATAGCGGCGTAGCACCGCAAGGAAGCGCAAGGCTTCATGCCATGTCTCTTTAATAAAGAACTCACCTATAGTGTATGGAAAGAGATATCAGGCCGTCTCTTGAGGGTAAACTTGTAGATGCCTAAAATTATACACTGAAATCAAGCTGGCACAGGGCCTTTAATGTGCATCCAGAAGCACACGTAACTACACTTTGTGAGTGGGAAAAATTACAATTGTGGTGCAGAATTCAAGGCGTAGTCCATTCTTGTATCACATTGTTATTTAACCCATACGGGAAGATTCAAGTCGTCAGCGACATCTATCCTAATACAAAATGGACAGTTACTGTGGGGAACGCTCAACCCTGGACACATATATATGTTGTGATATGTGGGAGATTGTTGGTGCTTTCTTTATATGGAGAGAGCTTGCTCTCAACATGCCTTGTAAAAGTTTAGTTCCACATCGGAAATGCACCATGAGTTATCTCAACATATATACTTGGTTGTGTTGTTGAGAGATGCACATGGGGTGGTGACCCTAAGGAGGGAACCATGTGGGTGATTTTACTAGGAGGTAAGAATAAGGCTCCAAGGATTAAGCATTAATGCTTTTATCATTCTCTTGGATTAATTCTATTTGGAGCTAAGCCCCAAAGGGGCTTAGCGACTCGGACTCGGGCTCGGACTCGGACTCGGGCTTATGGGCTCATGGACTCGCACCAGGCTGACTGTGCAGACTACAAGTCAGTTATGGAAAGACTGATTCAATGCGATTAATTCAGATCCACTTTTTGTGGGATTTAATTCAATCTTTTCATAAGATTTGAATTAATTTTGTTGCCATCTTTGTGGGATTTAATTCAATCTTTCCATAAGATTTGAATTAATTTCGTTGCTATCTTTGTGGGATTTGAATTAATTTCGTTGCCATCTTTGTGGGATTTGATTCAATCTTTCCATAAGATTTGAATTAATTTCGTTGCCATCTTTGTGGGACATAATTCAATCTTTCCATAAGATTTGAATTAATTTTATTGCTATTTTTGTGGGATTTAATTCAATCTTTCCATAACTAAAAAGGCGGTTAGGGTTTCCACCCTCTCTCTATATATACTCTCTTCTGGCCTCCTTTGTGAGGGACTACGAATTTTATAAGTCAGAAAAGAGAGAAAGAGAGAGGAAGCTGCTGCCGCCATTGCAAGTCCATCCGAGGAGTCAGAACAGAGGTGACTTCGAGCGTTCCACAAGTTCTTCAACTTGCTGGTTCCTGGAAGCAATTCGTGTGGGGCGAATCTTGCCTTGAGCATAGGTGTTTTGACACCCCAGCAACTTTTCTTCATCTTTTCTTTCTCTAGATTATTGTAACTCGTTCTGTCCCAATTGCAACACGTTTGCAAGGAAGAACGAGAGATCTTCTCTTCTCTATTTCCCTCCTTCATATTGTAATCTGGCTATTTGGTTTTTTGTATCATCGTAGATCTTGAGTTTGATCACTGCAAAGTTTTTTGTGTGACATCTCAGATCTCGATTGCATCAGTTTTCCATCTTTGGTCAAGCCTCGGGACTAACACTACTGCCTACCTATGGTTTGGTACTCAACTTCCTGCCGTTTCCTATAGGGTTAGTGTGCTTTCCTCTCTGTACCTGAACCTGGGTACACTACCTACTGCAGTTACAAGGAGAGGTAGGCTGATGCTTACAATTGATACAAAATATAAACTGGACATGGAAGCACAACTCTAAGTTTAACTTACTAAGATTCCTGACTGCTACTTGGTTAGCTGGGATAAGCTAAGGTACTCCTTACTGCATATATATTGACAGGTCATGTAGCTCTATTGGGTACCACTTTGGTATCCTGTACACGACCTTCCCCTGCTTCTTTGGTTGTATACTAATGCTATTTGGACCATAAATTTGTGTTCAGAACTACAATTTAAGAAAGAGATTCAAGAATTCTGATAAGAAAGGCAAGTGTAAGTAAAAAAAAACCTAACTTAACCAACTCCTGCTTCCTTTTCCTTTGATCACGATACCAACTTGAGTACCTCAATACACACATCCATATACTGGAACTAAATCCTTTTACTTTTACTATACTATTATTAAAAGATATTGCCAATTGCAGGCCCATCTCCAAGTCCTTGACTGAACACCTATATGTACATAAGTATTCTTGCCTGGGTAGGGGTCTGTGGCTTGTCATCTTGGTCTATGCGTCTGTATACAACATGTATCACATGTACTCCCACCACTGGACTCTATACCTGCTCCTAGAAGAACTGGTATACATCCAGTACAACTGATGTACATCCTGGTACTAACACGTTCAGAGAGTCAATTGATGCATTAGATGTAACCAGTGCATTAATTGCATAGGCTGAAATATCATGCACACTTATACTCCTTGGTGTCACTCCTCTTAAATGATATTGTCTAACCCCTTCTGTTATAATTCTGATTATTCTAAAAGTTCATATCCTTAATTGGGATTTACTATATGTATTAAAGACCTCATGACTCAATAATGTGATGTAGGTATGGTGCCTGTGGCTTGCTGAGTAAATGAACCCATGGTCGTGTGTCAATCCACCCCATGTCTCAGGACTCCTATTACTTTGTTACACGCTTACCTATATACTTTTTATCATCTACTAGATTCCTTTTACCAACCTGTACTTACATTCCCTATAGCACCTATATTGGCTACCAGGTTGATAATGGGTAGGTTCGTCCTGCACCCTAAAGGGTCCTTATTAGTCATTGCTAGGATTGTCATTATCAGGTGTCTCTCGAAGGGCACCCATCATGGCAATGGGTCTGTAGTTTCTCTGATTCTACATTCTCTCAGGACATATAACAAACACTCGTATCCCCCCTCCATGAATATGATACACAACTTGGTTCAAGTAAACAAAATCTGGTAGATGAAGGGAAAGGGATTTACATGTTGAAGTTGTCTCCTCTCTGTGGTACTCGAGGCTGCTCTTTCAACTCTGAAGAAGGATGGATGGGTGGTGGTAGGGCTAGGGTTAGAGGAGAAGCAAGAGTCGGCTATCCCCTCTTAATATATATACCAAGTTTTGGATTAATTGATCAAAAGGGAAAAATGATAGAGGTGAAAGGATTTGAATTTCTGAGGGTTATCACCATTGTTTGGGAAGGGATCGAATTATTATATGAGATCACAGAGGTTCACAACGGCTACTGGTCCAGTTGGTTTATTTGAAAATCAGATTTGCATTAAGCCCCTCCTGAGCAAATGGTTTTGCAGAGCCACATTTGTTTTGTTATTATAGATGAACAACTCAAAAATTATATAACATAGATAAGAATAAAAAAAATGGTCAAGGGGATTACATGCAAGAAGTGCAACAATTTGGCTCTTGAAAATGCTCTTCGTTCTGTGTTTTGAAGAGGGACGAGACCCCTTTTTATAGTCGTTCTTGAGCTGGAATGATGTTATGCGCCCACATAAGAAAACACACAGGTTTTTATGTGGGCGCATAGTCCTGCCTTGGGCGCATAGGGTGTAGGCACATGCAGGCTACGAGATCGTGGGTTGGTCGTGGTGTTAACGTGGCCGCATGCTTCGGTGCACAACTGCTCGTGGAGACTGACGTGGCCGTGCGCTTCGGTACACGTTTTGATCATGGTTTTGATCGAGTCAGGCTTGGGTGCATAGCCCTGTTTCAGGCTATGTGCCCTCCTTCACAGGAGTGGCTTGGGCGCATAGAGCTTCACATGATGATGGGCGCATAGAGCCTCACAGGATGATGGGAGTATAGAGCCTCACAGGATGATGGGCGCATAGGAATTTCACAGGGTAACTTGAACACATAGGAGCTTCACTTGGACGCATATATCCTCCTTTGGCTTGGGCGCATAAGGCTTTATTTTGCTGAAATTTTCATGCTTCTACACTGTCGACAACTACGCTCGCCACCACCATCCTGACCATCTAGACGGAACCCCTCCCACCAGGATGCATCATCACCACACCATCTGACCATCACCACAACCAGCAGCGCCAGATCCAACCACATCTTCCTTTCGACCGAGTCTTTCCGGTACATGGCATGTGACCGCCGAACCCCTAGATCGAACCCCACCTCGAGCACCCTGTGCATAGCTAAACCCTCGTCTGACCGTAGCTACCACCTTCATCGTGGTCGGGGTAGCACGACTTTCTTAAAGCTGGCCACTGTGTACGTCCCGAGCCCACCTGCTTGGCCACCTCCCCGATGGGTGGGGCTCACAAATAGTATAAAAATAATTTAAGTAAACAACTTTCTGCTGTTTTCTGAAAGGGGAGTTAAAAATCTCATTTCCAAATTTTTTTTTTTGAATACAT
This sequence comes from Iris pallida, assembly GCA_029216955.1. NCBI lineage: Eukaryota > Viridiplantae > Streptophyta > Magnoliopsida > Asparagales > Iridaceae > Iris > Iris pallida. Next base: position 13,862,039 of record JANAVB010044419.1, read on the forward strand.
TTTCTATGTCTAGACTGCCAAACAAGTTTTTTGGAGCAATTGATGTTTAAACTCAAAAAAGGGTTTTCTAAACCTAACCAAACAGGCCCTTATGCTCTAGATCTTAGAAGCCAGAAACTCCTAGAAGGTTAACAAATTTCAGTAAGAACCTTGATTCAGTGGTTCATACTTGGGAGCTCGCTTCTCCGATGACAGAAGCTCGTTTCTTCGACGAAGGAAGAAAGTTTCTTCGACGACATGAGCGCTTCTCATAATATGACTATAATTTTAAAAGTGAACATAAATTTTGGGAAGAAAGTTACAAGATTTTTAATGTACGATTATCAAAGTACCAAGAAACTAAAGATTATTTACCATGACATCATAAAAAATTAACATACGAATGATCTCTCTGTAACTTTGAATTAAACTTTATAAATTCTAATAAATATTAAGATATTTATTAGTTTTGATAAAAATAATTAATAAACATATATTTTTATTAGCGCACGCTCCCATCGTACTCCCATCTTTAGACTCTTCTAAGTAGTCATATTCCCCTACTCCCGCTCTCGCCCCGGCTTTCGTCCCTATTTTTGCTTCTGGCTCCTAAGCTCTAGATAAAGAGTCAATTATATACTTTTGGGGGAATTTTTAGCTTTATGTCCAATCAAATATCTTTGAGAGATACGAATCTCCCTGTTCATCACGTTCGACAAAAGTAGAGGAATATGCTTTTATAGTGCGATACTTAGTCAGAAGATCTGTTCTTATCACCAATACCAGCAGTATTGATAATTTTATACGTCACTTCTGATATCATCCCTTCGATGATCTTGATGTGATGTGCCATATAGTATTCCTGTAGGGTAGCTTGTTTATACAGATCAACCCTCTTGGTAAACTTTGTAAAGATTAAAGATTAACCTTTTCGTCTGTCTCATAAACGGTGTATTCCTACTTCCATCGCGATTTCTCATTCGCCATCCTTAGCCAAATGCAGTCCACTTCAATATTTGAAATATCTAGTGTAGCGCAATGGCCATAACTTATCAGGTTCAAGATAGGCATTCTCTCCATTGTTGGACCAGGCCACCATGTTCTTCTGAACCATTCTAGAATGGGACATGGGTTGAAGCACTTATCAAACTTGATAGTCCATGTGTGGCTATATTCTTTGTTATCAAACCTTAGGAGTTTGAAGAATGCATTTTTTTAGTCAAGATAGGATATAAGCATTCTTTCCAAATCCTTTCGTGTGTTCATACTTATGTTGAACTCACTGCTACTTGGCAACCGAATCTCCCATGGGATGACCATTTTTATTATCAGCATAGTAGATAAGATCATTCCTTTTTCATTCATGTATCTATGCAGGTGGACTAGTCTAGTTCGAATCTCTTCAGCTTTTTCCCAAGGATATCTAGAACTTTCATTACTTGATTTATCTACACCGAGAGTGCTTCTGATGATCGTGGTTATAGGGAGTTTCAGAAATGAACATTCACAGCCAGTTAAGAAAAAACTTCCATCAATGAATGATCAATACATATAGCCTGAATGGCAGTATTAGTCTCATAATTTTGTAACTTCCAGCTATATAAGGGAAGATAGGGAGAGAGATGGACATCAGAGAATTGAGTTGTTTCTTTCATTCCAGTTTTTCCTTACAGCTTTTTACGATTTCCTTTACATTATTGCTTTCTTCTACAATTTCGTTTGTATTTTCTTCAAATTACATATATGAAGCAAACCCTAGTTTACATTAATTCTTTGTCCTCTTCTTCTTCGTTTACTGCAATTTCCTTCGAATTGATAGCTAACTTTGCTCGAGGTGCTGCCATGGCTGGATAGTTAGGTTGGGAACCAAACATGTTCAATTTGTTCATAAACTAGAAGTGAGTATATATTATAAATGTTAAAGGCCTCAAAGTTTAAGAGTAGTTAAGTTCAGATTTGAGGGCAAGGATTTCATAAAATGGAATCTTCATTACTATGGTACATTATGTATATCGAAAGACCTAACTTGTATTCCTTGTCATGATAACTTGTGTCATTAGTTTGAAATGTAGATATTATTCAAGATAATAGTTTGTTTAGGTTCCAAATCATTTGAATGCAGGTTCCTAGGTGATTCTCTCATGTTTTCTCTTTCTCTATAAGGGGTTGTTTGGTAAACCGAATTTAGAGCTAGATTTCATGGATTTGAAATCAAATTCATGAAATCCTATGTTTGGTTGGAGTTAGATTTGGATGTAAAAAGTGGGTAGTAAATCCAAAATTTGGATTTGGAAGAAACAAAGTTCGATTTGGTAGGAAGAAAGTTGGATTTCTTTTTAAATAATTTGATTGTTCTATTATATTTAGTTAATACTAATCGATAATTAATTAAATAATAATTAATTGAAAATAATTAATAATTAATTATTATTTTATATGATTTTTTCTTAATTATATGAATAAGTACATGAGTTAGATATTTAATAATTAATTTATTAAAATATAATTAGTTAATATTTTATTATAATCTTTACTAAGTTATTAATTACAACTATAATCAAAATCAATATAATTAATAATTAATTTTTTATTTTATAATTTTACTATTTAATGTAGAAAATTAGTGGATTGAATCACTGAAGTGTGTTATTCATTTCATTTAGGGTGGGACTTGGAAGACAATGGATCCAAAAGATAAACAATACAATGTGATCAAAAATTTCGAATGTTACGTCGGATACCGGAAAAGAACAAAAATGCTACGCCTACTTAACACGGATTCTTGATAGGGCTTTTTTTTTAAAACGAACAAAACTTTTATGCGACATCCAGTTTCTATTCTACCTATTGGATCCTCTCCCAAAGCTTCCACTCCCAAAAAAATAGTGAGAGGAAACAAAAGATTTATTTAGTTTTAAGGTAGCGTATAATATTTAAAACAAAAAATATGGGAGGAGAACTTTGAAAAAATAACATGTATTAAATTTTTTTTGGAAAATGCTAAGTCTATAACAAAATTCTTACAACCTCTCTCTCCCACCTCTTACACATGGGTCCCACCTCTCCTCTCATAGCTCCACATCAATGGATAACAAATTTTTGTGTATGTGAATAACCCCTAGATCCTCCTAGTCAATCGGAGGAGTCATTTGAAGTTAACCATGGATGACAATCAACTTATTTAGACTTTGATTTTAGCTACATAAGATATTAATAGAGATTTTACAGAGGAATTCATATTCACTAGCCATTTAAAGATACTAAGGATCTTTGGTTGCCTACAGATCTTTGGTTGCCTACAGTATCATAAGACAAGAAACTTTGAGAGATTCTAACTGGTTTTTATTTGTAGATCTGAATAGATAGGATCTTATTACAAATTTATTTGCTTGTTCAATTCAAAAACACGCTATTTTTTCCATATCTTATTTTACAAATTGTTTGTTATACATCAACATATTCTTTATAATGTTTTATACAATATGTAACATGTGTAATTATGAAAATACTTACAAATTTTTCAATTTTACAGAGATGGTGTCAGAAGGTTATTACGGCCAGAAAACACGTTTTTCCTACATCTCATTTTGCAAATTGTTTGTTATACATCTACATATCCTTTATAATGTTTTTACACAATATGTAACATGTGTAATTATGAAAATACTTGCAAATTCTTCAATTTTACGGAGATAATGGAAGAAGTTTATTACTGCCAGGTTTGTAACAGATTTTTAGCATACTGACACGGGTTTAAAGAAGTCAACTCATCATGAAAAAACAATGCCAAAAGTCAATTATGATTCACTTTAGTAGGGGCTTGCAAAATATCCCAGAACTTGCATGAGGATTTGCTATATGCATGGAACTGACGTCAATAGCTTTAAGAAGTACAGTAAGATCTGCAGGAGACATGGTGAAGCAAGTCCAAGACGTTACATCTCAGTTTAGGCCTAAGTTAATTTAGTAACAATGCTAGGCTAGGTAGACTTTACTAAGTATACTAATACTTTTTTGATTACAAGTTGCGAGTAACCCCTCACTCTCTTCATTATTTGTATAGTTTTTGAGTTCTTTTGGTTGCTGGTTTATTCATCAAGTAATTGATCTGAGATTTCATTCACCCTAAATCGTGTTATCTGAATAGTATCACATATACTACTTGGTAGATTATTTTAGTGCTAAAATTTGTATGGTATATAATTTGATTATTAGTTATCATTTAATTCTATTTTGGTGCATTGTGATAATCATCTTGTATCGTCGTAGAAAATGATGGCTTACACTGTTGTTTTTTTCATTTACGGTTTAATTTTTTACACATATAACATATTTAATGCACTCTTA